>VXAY01012530.1:5819880-5851395 GCA_013399855.1 Oxyruncus cristatus
AAAAAAAAAGAAAAAAACACCAGGTGTCTGTAGTTTTGGCTTTATATGTAATCTGAGAAAAAAATGGAAAGAAGCTTGAAAAATTATCTCTTTTTTTCTTCATAATTGCAACTCCTTTCGTAACATTACATGCAAGATGTCAATAAGTGCTAACTATAGGTAGCATTAGAGTGCTTTGGTACAAAATTAGACTGCCATTAGATGCCAGCTGAAAAGTATTTCCTTTGGAAATTTTAATATTAGTTACATAAACTAGTCACAGATTACTTTGGGCTCCTACTGATTTTTCAGTATAAAAATAAAACTAAAGAAAAATAAAAAAAACTTAAGAAAAATCAGTAGGAACCCAAAGTAATCCTGTGATACCTGGAAGGAAGATATTGTGCATTCCCAGGGTAGGAACAATTTTAAGTGCAAAACTCATATTGAACTATGAAGAGTGTCTTGATTCTGCATAATTCATAGTATAAGAGAAATTAATTAAAAATTAAGAGAGGCCACACCGATGCTTTTCTGGTTGTGTTCTGGATATTTTCTGGATGTGTTCCTGCCATCTTTTCCTCTATATTCTGTGTAAAGCCAGTGCAAATCTTAGAGCAAAAAAATAGCATGAACTTTACCTAACATTCACCTGAGGAACCTGCAGAAAACTCTAAACACTTCCTTTGTACATTAACCTACAATCCTGCATCAACATTTTCCTTTAGCATTTCTTAGCCACCTGGGTTGTATCCCCAAATTAAATATGATAAATCCTCTATTTTTTGTACTTTTAAAATAATCAATCCTGAGGTAAAATCTATATACTGAGATACATTTTATGCTGCCACAGAATACCAAAGATTAAACAGACATTTATCCTTTGTGGAAGTATGGATAACCATTTACTCTTCTCCTTTAATTTTTGTGATGTAAGTGTCACCAATGGCCTGTAGTCCTGCAACTTTTACAACTACCTAGTATTATTTTTACTTACTTGATTGAACAAATTCAGTTCTAATAACAAGTAAGCAAGCAATCAAATATTTTTATTGACTCTGACATGAAATCTTAACATGTATGCTTCAGATGGTATTCACTAGCTTTAGACAAGATAGTACCCACTGAAATATTACTTCTCGGAGTTATTTTTCTTGAAACCCCTTCACCTTCTTACTAAATAGCTGAAGAAGTTGATGTTTAAATCCAGTTTTATTGTTAGCAAGACATGAAAATTATAACTGTTTTAAAAACAGTGTCAAGCAAAACAACTGTGCAAAAAATCCAGATTAATATTATTGTAGAGAATTCAAAGGTTTCTCCCATTTTATTTCTCTTTACTATCTTCAGCTTTAATTTAATTAGTATTCTCCTTATCCGTATTTGGGTGATTCTAGCGTACTGTAATTGTTATATTACTTTTTTGTTTATTCTTTTGGTTGCTTCCCATAACTGACATTAAAAACTTCTCATTTGATTATTCTTATAAATGACACTCTGTCTTGCTTTTTGGAATGTAAGTATATGACTTAAATACATGTTAGCAAGAGTGTAGTTTATTCTCTTTTTGAGAATCTTACCAGATAAGATACATATTTTCAAGGTGTTTTGTTATTTATTACATCTAGAATCCAAAATCCAGTTTAAAAACTGATGCCTTATTTTCAGTATTTTGAACAAGTCTGCATTTGACAGGTATGAACAGCAAGGATGCACCCCATGGTTTGAGTTTTGTTGTGCAAATATACTTGTGTTATTGATCTGCAAGTCATCATTTTTCAGTGACTGGAGGACAAGAAAGGGAAAAAACATCTTGAAAGGGAGGATGAAGGATCAAACTGCAGCTGCTTTGATTATTTTGACTGGAGATGTCAGGTTGTTGAAATCAGAGAAGAGGTGTGCTTGCTGCTTTTTGGCTCCATCCACTCTGCCAATTATTTGAAAATTGAGTTTTTAAAAGTTGTTGGGTTCTAATATTTCACTTGGGGTAAGATAGATGAACACGAAGCACCTGGGGTTACTCTGTCTCACCATCACCTCTGTCTGTCATAAGAGAAACACTCACTGAAGTGAAAATGAGAAGCAGCCGTGGGTATCTGCCATCTTGCAAATCAGCTGTGCACATTTCTTTTAATAATCAGCAGTAATAAATGGCAGGAATTGGAAAGGCAAATCTATTTCTGACTTTCAGTAGCAGTCAAATTACAGCTGAAAGTATCCTTCCCAGAGGAGCTGTAAAGCAATGTACTGCACTTATCCCAGCTCTCTCATTACTTTGACCCTTTATTCCCTTTTTGTAGTGAGGCACGTGACTCACCCACAAAATACACATTTCCTTGCCTTCTGCCCTGGTGTTTCCTGGTTGTTTAATCCAATTGAAATGTAACACAGACCCACAATGGAAGTGCTCAACTGTGCTGCCTTCAAAGTCACCCTGGCGTGTTCACTGGACCTGGTCTGCTGGGGCTGAGCGTGGGCCTGTCTTCTCCGGCTGTCTTCCAGCTCTCAAGCTGCCTTCTGTGGGCACAGGGATGTGATGTTTCCTGACAGGAAGATAGGGAAGAGGAGCGTTTTCAGTCTCTGTTGCTATTCAGCTGGCAGTGACCTGGGGACTCCGATAACCCCAGCAGCTTGTGGCAAAGGAGATGGGTGCTTGCCTCCTGTGAGGTAAACATGCAGAGCTGTGCTGGCGTACTTGCCTATATACAGGTGAACTCTAATGGAGTTGAAACACTTACTTGTTCCTCAGAAAGGAAAAGGTTCCTAATTTAAACTTTACTCAGCATAAAATCGCCAGGTTAAATCACCCAGCATAATCCACATCCTTGCTGTTTGCCTTCCAGAGCAAACAGCATTGTTTTGCAATTAGGTTCAGTGCTGCGTAGAATCTCCAATGGAAGCCCTCAAACCAGGAGCTTCTCTTGGAAGCCTGTGATTACAGCACAGGCCTGAGGATGAGGGGAAGTTAAGGGGCAAAAGAGTTTTGGAACTTGATTGACACTGCTTTGTCCTGTGATTCAGCTTGCAGAAAATCCAGTGGGAAGGAGAAATGGAGAACTGACTATTGACATTCTTGAGTGGGTTTGAAAGACTGAACTTTTACCTTGTGTTTCTAACCCTTGGCTGTGTGTCTCCCTTGTACCTTTTGACTGCTGTGTCTCTTTGGCAACACAGTTTCATGGCAGTGGCTATTAATGTCTCCAAAGCTTTAGTTTAAGAAGTTTCCATCCCCAGCTGCTCAGTTCTTTGGTTTTGGGAAGGTTAATCAAAGCCTGGGTTAATTAGGCACTCTATGTGTGGTGCAACCTCATAGGCAGTGGTGTGCTGTGGCATGGGGACATGGGTGGAGTCAGTGCTCCAAACCACAAGGCTGGAAAAGTGAGTGTACTTTTTCAGCTGAGAAATCCATCTTCTCCTTTGTGGGGTGGGATCTTGCACTTAGCCTACCTCTAATCCTAATTTCTGATACAGCAGCACATGATTGTGCTGTTGGATGTTCACCAGTTGCGGATGAATTTGGTTACTCTTCAGGACTTCCCTTCAGAAACTGTCTGATATGAACAGGGACACGGCTACACACTTGTTACTTAATTCCAGGAATATAAGCAAGACATAAAAAGGCATAAAATAATGTATCTGCTTCACTCTGTCATGAATGGAGAAAATCTTACTTTGGTCTCAAAAATTACATGTTTCAATGTTTCTTCCTGGATAGCCCTGGCACATCCAGGATAGAAATTTTGCCTAATGCAATCTGGTTGATAGCTGTGTTCTAACAGTCAGAAGTAAAACTGTGTTTTCTTCTTAAACTTCAATGTGTCCTGCAGCAATTTCCCTGTATTTATGAGCTATAGGCTCTCTACCATTATCCAGGGCTGTTGCACACTCAGACAGGAATGAAGTCAAACCTAATTTGACAGCTGGAACATATAACATAGATGCCATCCTATATGCATCTTTCATGTCATCTCAAAGACAGTTTTTAGTACCTTTTTCTGAGTTTTTTTGCACCACTGGATTCTTGAAGCTAAGATCATTAATTCTAGACACCATGAATGTCTGTTCTTGTACATGACTTCCCACAGAGTCTCCCTGTGTGTTTTAATCCTGATTTGAAGTACTCACCACAGTGATCTTTTGACAGGAAAACCCCCCACACTGCCTATAACAAACTATGCCCACTAAAGGAAACTCCTTTATGAGAGCCTGGAGTTGCAGAGAAGAAAGGCCACTAAATATGCTATAACTTGTATCTTGTTCTCAAATGTTTGTACAAAACTAAAAGTCATTGTATGTGCATCAATAGTATAAATTTTACTAGTTGTCAAAACAGAAAACTGTAAAAAAAATTATGTCTTTCTCACTGATACTGTCAAGTTTTTTTATGCATCTATACAAAATAAAATAATTTCAAGTCCTAAATTCATTTATTTGAAATGATGTGTAAGGCATATGATTCTTTTGTCAGATAGGTAATTTAGGTGCTCATATAGAGTATTCAATGTCAGTATTGCTGTGATACTGCCTGTTTAGATTCTGTTTATCCGTATAATCATAGCATCAAGCTCTAGACATTATAAAATAATACTATGCTGGTTCTTTTAAAAGATTTGAAAAAGAAGTGTTGATTGTCATCAATAAACTCATTTCTTTTCAGAAATTTCTATAAACCACAGCTAACTCAGGAACCTCCATGTCAAATCCCACAAACAATTTTCTTCCCTGTTAAAAGTATTTGTTTTGTTTTGAATATTTTAAATAGAAGTGAACGATATCAAGTGACAAAGTACACGTGAGGATTTGTGTGGTGTAAATACATCTGGAGAAAAGTTCACGTCCTGATCCCTGCTCCAATGCAGGGCTAAGAAATATCTAAGCAGTTCGGAGAAATATGGGAGACCTTAGTTGGATACCATTTTTCTTGATTTATTTCAGGGAGTTGAGTTAGATTTTTTTTGCTCCAGATTTTTTTTCCATCTTTTTTATGGAGCATTCTGAAAGTTCAGGTGGAAATAAAAGTGGAAGGAGGTCTTATCAAATCACTGAAATTTGTTGATGCTTTTTTTTCAGTGGAAGAACTTTGAATAGAAATAGAAGGTAATGTCTTATAATATTTTGGGGCAGTTCAGAACATACTATTTGAATTTAAATTGTAAATTAAGCAGCTAATCAAGGTCTAAGAATGCAAATTCATCTTGTTCAAAGAATAAAAATTTAATAAGTCTTCACACAGATTCATTTCCAGGGAGTCAAAATATGTGTTTTTGTAAAGTTTTGTCATTTTTTTCCAGAATTCTAAATCTTAAAAATGTACTTTTTACTTGTCACTATTGTAGTAGATTTTTGCTCAGATAAAAAGGCCTTATTTTCTAGTAGCTTTTTCAGTACCTTCAGTATTTCTTGTGACTTTTATTCTTCACATTTTAAATCAAGTTTGAGATCTTCAGTGAAATATGAGGTCTTCAGTACAGTAAAAGGAAGATAAATTGTTGAAGACTCAGCAAATTAAGTATATGATTCCTTCTAGCAACCCTTGAGCAGCTGCTGTGTGTTGCTTTAACTACTGAGGAAAAAAACAGCTTTAGCATATGCTGGGCCATGTGTGAAATCAGTATTGAGTATGCATAGGAGAAAAACCTTTTGCAGAGGTGGGGGACACACATGTTCTTGCATAACACTGTCAGATTTAGCAGTGAGTTGAATAACACCCAAAGAAATTTTATGCGTGGAGAGTAAGGCTTCTCTAATTAGTTGTAAGAGGCCAAATGATGGGTACTAAACACTGTATTATAGCAGTAAACATCTCATCCATCACTCTATTGTATGTAAGACACTGCTGGGTATGGTGGTTTTTCAGAACACAGTATAAACCACTGCTTGGGGTCACTGCACGTGTCTGAGGCACTCTTTGTTTGGAGAAAGTTGTTTCATTTTGGAAGGGGACAGAGGGGATGAAATCTCTCAAATCTTCTTTGAACATTCTGCAGGTGTTTCTGATCTTTTTCTCATTTTTGTTCACTTCTGAGTCCCAACGTGCATTTCCTCAGTGTCTCCCACTCTGAGGATAGCCAAGAGAAGCTTTAACACTGGATTCTCCTCCAGTTGGCTTTTACAGGTAGAAAACATTTAAGTTGCTTCCATTACCTAACCAGTAGCTCAAAGATTTAACATCCTTGCTATAAAAGCCAACTCAGACTGGCATGTGTAAAGCTAGCCATGGCCAATGGATGATGCTGAAACCCATATTGACACTGTCTTCCTCCCAGTATCTGCTTTGAGACCTGGTTTTGACCCCATTAAAAGGTGAATTTCTTGGATCAGCTTAATTACAAAACAAATCTAATAGATCTATTTGGTAACATATATATCATATTTAAACCATTCATCTCAGAGTCAAATTCAGAGGAAAAGGAGAAGTATATTTTAATGTCATTCTAGAACTTAAAAGAAAAAAAACCTGTTATATATTAAATGGACCCTAAATCACTCCTACTTCCCTTAAGCTGAGAGGAAGTAGGCTGCATATGCAGAAAGCCAGTTTTGAGTAACATATTTTGTTTACTGTAGAATGTTTAAATTGCAAAATGAATTTTGTATTCAAGCCTTAGCTTAGTCATTATATTTAGCCTGGTTAAAGTAGAAGTTAGCATATCTGCAAAAGCAGATAGGCTTTTGCAATTTTTTTAAAATTACTCTGATCAGTTTAGAATGTCTGTCAAGGCAGGCACTTATTGCATGTATAATGCATATATGCAAACAGTAGATACAGGTAAAGAAATGAGCCTACAATGACTGTGAAAGAAGTCTGTGTGTTTGTTAGTAGGCTGCAGCAAATTTCTGCACATTAAATAGTGAAAGAAATTCTTTCAACTTTAAGTCGAAATGTAGTCCATGAAGCCAAGTGCTTTTATCCCACAGTTACTTAAAGAAAGACATGAAGTCATCAGGCAATTGAAGTTTACGTTTGAAAAAGGAACATATTCCAAATATACTGTATTTAAACACATTCCTAATCAGAATTCATTTGCAGTTATTTTTGTTTTCTATTAGACTGCACTAATCAGTTAATGCTGTAAAAATTAACACAATATTTTCTACAGATGAATGCTGTGATCCAGCTCTTGTGCTGAAATAGCTTTTATGTGTCTGCATGGTGAAATAAAACTAGAAGTATTAGAGTTAAATGTAACCTAATGAGTAAAAATAGCTACAAGCAGGATCAGTTTTGTGATCCTGTTCACCCCATTGCCATCCAGTTTTTGGTTTGGGATCAGGAGAGAGGCTGCACAGCAGTAGGAGAACATAAATTGGGGGTCATAGATAGCGTTTAATTATGGTGAGAATGTTGGCTGAATGGAATTGAAAATATTCGTAAAGCCATACCTGAAGGTCATTCTGAATTAGCGTTCAATTTCATTATTAAAATACCCTTGAAAGTACATCTTAAAACACCTCTGCTTCACTTCATAAAAAATGAGTACATGACATCTGTTCCAGGGCCATTCATCTCACCTCTGTGTTTCTCAAAAAGATACTGTATTGAGTGGATAGCTACTTTATATTTAGACATAAATTGACTAGTCCACATTTTCTGAAATGCAAGTTTTATTTAGATTTCATTACAACAGAGGACTGAGTCCAGACCAACATCTTGGAGGACAACTACAACAGCTCTGTTTGGTGGTGTTTTTATCCTAGTTTTCTCCATCTCTGTGTATATTTTACCTGACCTGTTACTCTTGGCGGATTTCTAATTCTTTCCTTTCCCCTTTTGCTCAGTTTCTCCTTGTGATCATGGTGATGAGGTGTCAAGTCCCAGGCAGGCTGCTCCCTTCCTCCCTGCCTGGCTGGAGCATCTCTGCAGGCAGGTAGTGATGCAGGGGGTGAGGAGGGGCTGGGAGCTGCTGTCACCTGGAAGAGGAACCAGGCGCAGGAAGGAAATGCCATTTTTGCAAATCTTGAAAATTGGCTCTTGTTTAAAGAGGAGAGAGGAAATTATGAGGGGAAGGCTATGACCTGCTTTGCAGAATTCCTTCATCTCCAGTAGTTGGCTCTTCAGCTGTGGAAATAAACCCAACTGTGTAGACAGCACACGTCATCTATCCTTCAACGTCTAGTGTAGTTTCCAGGGTCTTTCTCAGCTGCCTTTATTCGTGTGTTTGCTGATCAGTTAATTAGTTGGGTAAAATTCACTACATACACATTAAACTGCCTTGAGACAGAACAGGTACTTCCTTATTTTTAGCAGCAGTGACAAAAGGAGTCATTGAATGTGTGAATTCCCTCAAAATGCACACTTGTATGATTTCCTTACGGTTCTTTGGTGTTCTTTTTTATATAATTTTATGATGAATAGAGCATTAATCCATTCCATTTGCTTTTCTGTAACAGTAGTCCACATTTTTTCTAAACTCAGAATGTCTTTTTTTCCAAAGGGTATTTTTAACCTGTGAAAAATACCCTTATTATATTGTGCTTAATATAAACAAAAACCTTCAAAAAGATGGAAACATATCTCCAGAATTAAAATTGTGTGTCTGTATATACATAAACTTAGATTATTTTCAAGTCTTAAATCTTTTAAAAGTGGCCACTCATATTTCAAATAACAGATTGTCAAATCACACCTGTATGGTGTCCTGTATGAAAAACAAGCTGAATTCATGTGAAATAAATTACCAGTTCCATTTTAAAATGTAAAAGAGACTGTAAATGTAGTCACTAAATATCTCAGATATAATACAACTTTTTTCACTTGTCTGGATTCCTTCTCAAGGCATGAAGCTTTTTTCCCCTCCCTCTAAGATAGCTCTAACTTGATTCAGTGCTGATTTCTCTAGATGTAGTTAGGATTTTCCCTTGTGTTTCATGATGCTTTATAAATCTCAATTACAAGCTATTTGCATATGTTTATAAAGCACCTCACGTTTATTTTAGAACATATTTGCTTGATGAATAATCTGTAGAAATAAAGGGGAAAAAAAGTACCTAATTTGTTTCAGTCAAGACTTGTGTAAGGCTGTGGCCTCCAAGCACTGAATGCTAACCAAACATGAAGTCAGTGACACAGCCTTTTGGGCTCAGACTTTGTAATGGTTGCTGCTTCTTCTTCCTCTTGTTCTTTCCCCTGTTCACATTATTTAAAAATAGTTTCTTTTTTACATCTTTCCTTGCTGCCTTGATCTCTCTGGCTATATGCCAGATATATGCGCCTTCCTTAGCATGCATTGCTTGCAACTGCTGAGCAGTTATCACAAGTATATATTATAAACTCTCATATCATACTCTAGTTTTTGTGTATATTTGGAGTTTTTCTGTTTTCGTTGATTTTTGGGAGGTTTATGTGTTGTGGTTTATTTTTCCAGATAAGATGTCTTAGCTAGTTTGCATGAATGATCTAGTGCAACATATGTGATGGATTCAGGGAAACTTTTAAGTGAACTTGTCATAACTTTGGTAGTCATAGTGACCAGAGCTCTTAATTCCTGCCCACTTGCTGCACTAGAACCCTGCCTACTACTCCTTACAGACCTGTTTTTCTTGGCTTTCTTTTGCAAACTTTTCATAGTTGTCTCATTCCTCACTGGTGTAAAAAATGCTGTAGTTTTTTATTTTTTTTATTTTTTTTAAAATATCCAGTACTCTTTCATCGTTCAGAAAGACAATCTGAAAACCATGAACTTCTGTGGTACCTCAGATACCATTTTCTAGTTATCTGACATGTCTTATCTTAATCTACTATGTAAACATTGTGAGTTGTGGTGGATTTCTTTTCTACTAAGCCTGATTTTCAAGATAGGAAAACCTCTTGCATGATGACATGCAAGTTACCATACATGCACTGAGGCCCCAAAACCATGAATGCCCATATTTTTGGCACCTCTTTCTCATAATGTGTCATCCACTTAAAATATTGTTGATAGTGTGTTCAAAATCAGCTGATTTGAATGTTGGATGTTTCTCAAGAAGTTGGTAGCTTCTTCAGTTTCTGTTAATAGATTTCTACTGGTATTTTTTTTTCAGTTAATTGAATTTTTTTTAATAACCTTCCAATGTGTCGGATGTTCTTCCTTTCCCTGAAAATTATCACTGGTCCACAGTATGAGAGTAGTGCTGCTGTTGCTGCTTGGTTCTTTGTTTCTTTGTCTGCTTGCTTCTTGAGGTTGAAACATTTCTTCTTGTCCAGTTTGTGTGTTGTGATAACAAAGACTGCAAGGTATGTGCAATAATGGTAAAAGCAGTAGTCAACATGTCTATTAACTAGAATAGGACATCTCTGTAGCTGATAGCTTTTTAATTACTAAGTTCTTTTGGTCTAGAGAAAAAACACAGGCAAGTTTACATTTCTGATATTTAAAGTGTGGTTTGCCATTGCCAATAATGCCACTGCATTCACCTCTGTTGCCTTTGCTTTCCTCATTGTGAGTTTCCATTGTTGTGCTTCCATTGCTTATGGTTTTTTTTTCTATGACAGAGGAATGTTGTCTCTTCATATAAAAGAAGGTACAATGATTGTAAATCTAGTGGAATGTTAGGTATTAAACTGTTCATACATCAAGCATATTTTTATAAATCTCCTTTCAAGATTACTAAATAACAGTGAGAAAAATGTTTCATGTTTTCATGCCTTATTTGTTGGTTGGATCTCTGAGTTTGCAAAGGTACTGCCTTCCTTCACTCTAACCATCAAACATTTCCTCTAAGTTCATTTAGTGGTTGGCACTGGCTTTCAGATCAGGAGCTCTGAAAGGACTGTTTGCTATGCTGAAGTAGAGAATTTGCAAACATGAATTTTTGAGAGACTGATTTTATAGCCCTCAGCATTATACATGGAAAGGATAAAACACAGACAATATTTGCCTTTTGAATTCTGGGTGTGGGTCTATCTTTATTCCCCTATTTAGGAACATTTGGTACTTTCAAAGGCTAAACATAGCTCTTGGCAATTTAAAACTGAACAGTATTTCACTCAAAAGATTTCTGTTATTCTTTTACTTACCAAATGTATGAACATGCACACAAGAAAAACATCAAAGTGAAAATCTGGTTTATAGTCCTGCATAGCCAAAATTTGTTACAAGTTTTACCTTATGTTTATAATGTTGCTCGGTTTGAAATATCCGGAGACCAAGAAGAAGGTTAATTGCAATGTCACACGTGCTTGGGAAAATCAGCATTTATAACTTTTTATAAAAGAAGACAGGGTACAGGTATAGCTTAAGAGACATGGGAATATTTGTGTCTGCTCCTGGTGCATTAGATGTGTCTTTGAATTTATAGTTTGCTTTAAAAAGTGTAATAAGTATAATTTCAATAATTAGCCCAAATTTCTACAAATAACAGTTTTCCCTATAAAACAGAGAAATCTAAATATAACAGCAGTGAACTTTGGTTTATTTATGAATTGTAATAATAAAAAAAAGGATGTATTTGTAAATCTTGAATCTTAAAAAGAATAGAAGAAAGACATTAGAAATATGATACTGAAAAGATTTGGCTGGACAGTTTTGAAGCAAAAATTTGAGTGATGTGATAAAGAACCATGACTTAATGCTGTCCATTCATCTAGCTAAGTTTAGCTAACAGCATGCAATTTTTTTTGGAGGAGGCAAAAAACTTTGAGCTTTGTTGTAATCTGTAGGAAAAAAGAGCTGAATTTTACTTTTCACTTTTAAACACCAACATGTTTGATTTGGGAGAATTGAAGTTTTGGGAAAAGGTTGGCTGAATTATTACGAGGTTTTGACTCATAAAAGGAATAGACAAAAGGAAACACTTTATATGGAAAGTCAGGAATTTATTGTTAGTTTCATCAAAGAATTATTGTCATTCCAATTTCAACAGTTCAGAATTGTAAACAGTTAAAAAGATATACACACAAGCTTTCTAATATCTTCCCTTTTTTACCCTCTGCACCACTGGGTCCCAAGGTCAGTGGCAGCTGTTGTGTTTAGGGTGGGGGTGCAGTGAGTCTTCACAGTGTCCTTTACTGGGAGGAGCCCAGTTCTGAGGCTGGTGGTTTCTTTGTCTTCCATATAGAATCCAGCTTGGGTTATTGTGCCTGTTTGTCATTATGCTTTGGGGCTTCCCTGGGCTTTAATTCTGGGTTACAGCCATAGCTGCTGCGTGTGGTGTGTGCTGTGCTTCACATGTGCTCATAAGGGTTCTTCTCCTTTTACCCCTAAGAGTGGGTTACACACAATGCCCAAAGTTGCACTTGTTTAATGGCCAGTCGTAGACCACTAGGCAAGTTGCTGCTAGCCCTTGAGTCCCCAGGGTCATTCAGAGCCTCTGCCTTCATCCCATAGCTGGACTCCTCTCTGCTGTGTTTTGTTGTAGAGATGCAGACGGTGCACTCCACATGGTTATGTTGTTTGTTACTACTCTTCATTAGTTGCAAAAATATCTAATAGGGATTACACAACACAGTTGTGCAGAGCTAAGCAAAAGGTAAAGCAAAGTGCATAGCAATTACCTGGACTTGGATAATTTCTGTTAGGAGCAGAAAATATCAGTTAGGAGCAGTCCTCTCCAGCCAGGGGAGGACAAGACCCTCAAACCTGTGGTGTTAATTTAATGAAGAGCTCGTGGCCGGTCACAAGCTCTTTATTTCTTTGTCTCTAAGGCCTGTAGAACATTGCTGTTTATCTGCTCCTTCACTTACCAGATGACATTTCTCCCATTTTCCCCGGTGAGCCTTTGAAAGGAGAAGATTTGCACAGATACCAGACAGGCATCATGGTAGCACCGAGGTCTCAGGGGCTGGGCAAGGTTTTATTTAGTTAATCTTGACAGAGATAGTGGGAGAAGGGAGAGAATGTGGTGAGAACCCTTTGAGAGAGAGGAAGGAGAAAACCCCAAAGAACTTCAAAAAAGGAGAATCTCGGAGATCTGAGAAGCACAGCTTGTGATGAAGCAGTATTGAAGGGATGGGAATAAATGGTGGTGGGGGGGGAATCAGACAAGTAAATGAAACTTCCCCGGTTGCAGACCTCAAGAAGTCACAAGATTAACACTAAAAGCAATGTCATTTATTAAATGTGCTCCCAAGTTTCTGACCCCTTAGGAAAGGTTTGGTAATTGTTTTCAAGCCTTCTTTCACAATTGTGAGGACTAGAATATTAGCTTTTTTAATGAGAGTTTGGATTTTAACTAAATTATAAAATTCTAAGACCATGGACTTTTAGAATAACAACCAAATAATCCAAGACTTTAAAATTATGTGTATTGGCAACATTACTTTCTCGTCTTCACAAAGCTGTTAACTGACAGGGAGGGGAGAAATGCAAATGTTCCTTATCTGAACAACTTCAGCTGAAGTTATTATCTGAATAACTTCTTATCTGAATAACTTCAGCAAGTGACTTAGATACTCCAGCACATTACTCCCTTCATAAGGTCAAGGGTTCTGGGAATTAACGGAGACAGTGACGACAATAGGTGAAATATGAAGTGATTATATTTCAAATTTTTTTTGTGACAAAGCCTATCCACAGCCTTGGGGGTTTTCTTTGTTTGTTTGGTTAGCTGGTTTTTCTTTCTGATGTGAGTTTGTATCTCTGACAACATCCTGGAATATATCTTTAAAAGATGTAAATGCCTGGAAAGGAGACTTCCAGTTACCAAGAAGAAAGACAGTTTTGTTGTGAGCAGCCTTAGTGCTCTCTGTCCACTGAGAGCACAGCCAGATTTGTGTGAAGAGCCTTACAGAAAAGCCATGTAGCATCTAGATTTAGTCACAGCTGTCATATTTCTATATTTAATCAAGAGTTATTATAGAAATACTCCTTTTAAAGTAATAACAATGTCACATGAAGATTATCTCAGAGGACTGTTTGTATCTCTTATGGTTATGACCTAAATTATCTATATTTAGAGCACATCACAGATCTGAATACCTGTGACTTCACAGTTTCTACTGTGAACTTCAAGTTTAAGTCAATCATAAATGCATGCAACTAGCAATATAAGCTTCTTTATTGTGGCCTTTTAGACCTGTGCAACATTTTTCCATGGTAAAATGCTCCCATTATTTAAACTGGTTACACATCAGAGTAAGAACAAACTGTTTACCATGGTCTTAGTCTATGCATGTTTACTAGTTATCCTTGTTTTGTGTTATTCTGGTAAGAATTTGCTGTGTTAGTAATGTTGCATTTTTAAAGAAGAGGCTTACCTTTTCCTCCTTGAAAGATGTGTTATTCGGGATTTCTGTCTCGCCAACTTCCCCTCTGAGACCGGTTCTTCAATGTGATATTCTTTACACTTGAAGTTATATATGTGATTTCTTAATTACCCTTTGTGATGCTTGGTCATTTTTTTGTCCAGGACTGATGTCAAACGAAAGGCAATTTATGATTATTGCATTAAAGTAATGGCCTTCACAATTCATAGGTTTTATCATATTAGTTACAAAGGTTACTAATGGAAATAATAATACTGAATGGAGGACAGTAATCCTGCTAAATTGGAATTGATTATATAGTCATATGCTTGAATAGCTAATTGAAATTCAAGAATCTCATATTAAATGCAAAATTGTTAGTGGTGAATTAATGCGATGAAAAAAAAGAGCCTTTTCTTTTTGAGCATTCTCATTCGATTATCACATCTTTATGAACCACGTTTTTATTTTAAATTAGCAATACATTATTTCAAAGCATCTGGTTTATGACACTTTGAAAACATTCAGTTAGTTATTTGTATTCTCCTGTCATGGTAGCACATTAGAGGATACTTCACTATTGATTTTTACCATATAGATTATTTTAACTTAATGAGTTGTATTTCCAGTTGTCCTGGAACTTTCTGACAGATATAGAAGTTGTCTGCCAGAATATCTCAGAGGCAAAATTAAGCATCTGATTCCTTATGGGTTTGGATAAAACTACTTAAAGAAGTAATTTTTTTTTTCCTTTCCTTACCAGAGATGGAGAAGATTAACTTTCTATGAAATAGAATAACTTCTGGAAAGTGATTGTTATCATTTATTCTTATGTAACTTAAGTAAAACTATTCTTACACTTTTCTAAAAGTCATTTGCTAATAATTTCATTAAAACCCATACTCCCTAATCCAAATCAATTTTTAAGCATCATTTGGGGCAAGAAGTCTGTAACTTTTCATCAGCACAGCTTAGTTACAATTTGGAACAAGTAAATAACATAAAAATTCGCAGCCTGTAAGACAATTTCACTTTTTATTTTAGGAAGGGAAAATTGCTCAAAAGGCAGGGCAGAGAGACTGGAGATCTGTCATTCATGGACTGCTTATACAGTAGGTAGTGAATTGCTTTCCCTTAGCTTGTTTTCAGCAGCAGCCTTTCCATTGCCATAACCAAGGCTGGGAAGAAGCATCTCTCCTGACAGTTTTAGTGGAAATATCTGCTTCAGCCCCTGAACTGTCTTGTTGATTAAGATCCTGTATAGTATTTTCCTAAATAATTAATTAATGGGCATATTGTCTGTTCAATTTTGTATTTTAGCTGAATTAAACAGGAGGGTGAGAAGAGGCATTTTATGCCCCATGTGGAGGGATGAGCCCCAGAGGAGATGGAGCTGCAGCCGCCAGGAGCCACTGCCGTGGGGGCACGTTTGGAGATCAGCACCAGCCAACAGCCATTCCACCCTGTCCCCTCAGGCAGCAGCTAGCTGTGCTCTGGGCTCCCTCCTTTGTCACCTTAATGTACTCCATCAAGTTCAGTAATGATTTTATCACCTAAGTTCTGATCAAGAGAAATGCAATGTTTTCTCACATTTTTTATGCAGTTCGTACTTGCATTTTTCACTTAAGTAATGTGTTGTCATGGTTTGCTGTGCTGTTCCATCTTCCTTGGACATGCATGTGGAAGATGGCCATGCTTCAGTATGCTTTAATAGAAAGATTTTGTCAGGTTTTACCTTGCTGAAAGGGTGGTGTAAAACCGAGACTGATCCTGCTCGTTTTAATTTACCAGGGAATCACATTAACTTGTTTCCCTGCCAAGGTAGCAAAGCTAGTTCAGTAAGGTTGCTCAGTGTTGGCAGGATGTTCTAACACTGCAACCACGATATTTAGCTCAAAACCAGCAATTTTCCATCCTCTCTGAAACCAGGGAGCCAAGAGGAAGGAGGGATATGATACTGAATGGAAACCAACAGTCAGATAGAGCACTGCAGTGGTCAGTGACATTTCTGAGGAACAGGATTGCCAGAGTCACAGAGAGCAGCCAGGTTGGAAAGGCTGAAGCTGGACTGGGCACTGGAGGGGAATTGTGTCTTTTCCCCACGCAGCATGTCAGCAAGGGAAGCAACAGAGGTTTTGGCTGCTGCTTTGCCTTAGGCCAAAGGAATTGGGTCAGGACAATGAAATCCAGGAGGCACTTGGAAACTTCTCTAAGCTGCAGAAAGGTCTATGAGGGCCAAGAGGATGCCTGTAGTTAAAGCTGGAGACATTATGAGTGTCCTGGTGGGACAAGAGAAGTTATTCTTTGTGAAGGGCTGCAGTGTTCTTTTCAAGGACAAGAACTAGTGAAGTGCATGTGAGTGGCAGATCTGAACTGCTATATTGAAAATTTCATTGCTGTCTTCATTTATATCTTCTGTCTGGTAGCACAGTTACCCTATACGTAGATTGCCTGTAAAGATGACAGAAAAATCATGTGTTCTGTAGCAGAAATTAACAAAAAATCAGATAAGTCACAGGTTTTTGCTATAGTCTTAAGATATTGTCATATTGTTTGTTCAGAGGATATCCTTTATCCTCTGCTTCAGAGACTCAAGTTACTTGTGAACATTCTCATTTTCCTCTGTGTGCAAAGGAAAAAGTAGCAATTTCTAAGCCTCAGAAGATTTTTGTCTTTTCCTTCATATGCATTTCCCATTTACAGAAATGGTGTCTGGCTTAACATGCAAGTTTACTTTCCTGGCCTTTTGGCTTTTTTCTATTCTTGGTACTGGGTAAAAGGTTTTGTATCATGACCTTAATTGTTTTTTTTTTCTATCAATTCAGACATTGATAGCTTGGACTTCATTCAACTAGTCATATATGTGTAAGACGAAGAACAAACAAGTCAACAGACCTATACCAGTGTGATAAAAGAGGTAATTTACAATCTGGAAAAAAAAAAAAACAAAAACAAAACCAAAAACAAACAACAAAAAAAAACCACAACGTAAAATCTTCAAAAGATTTGAAGCAGTTCATGAAATGCTGATGGGAGAGAAATGACAAGGCCAGGAAGTCTAGTGGTTTTTGAGGTTATGGGAAGTGAAAGCTAGTCAGCTACCATTACCCTTTGGTTGACCACTTTGATATGGTGAACAAAAAGGTTAAAGGTTTCATGTTGTTTGCTTCTTCCCTCTTCCTTCTGGGAACAGTTGCATCCCTTGTCTTGGCTGGATCAACAGTAATGTCCTGACCTCATGAGGCATTTTCCCAGGAATTAACGTCCCCTCCCTCTGTTCCTTGCCCTCCTGCATCCCATGGGATGGTGCTTCTCTCAGCAGACTGACTAAATAGCCCCCTCAGAGAAGAAGGATGTGTCTCCCAAGGTCTTTTTGCTGGGGTGGTAGGATTTTCTCTTTCCATAAAAGAAACAGTATTTGTAATGAAGGCTCTGTCAGAAGCTTGTCTCTGCTATGCTTTTAAAGGCTCTAAGCTTTTCGTAAGCCTCTCAAGGGTTACTGGGTCAGCTGCAGCTTCTGCTTCCTGAGGAATTCATTGGTTGATTTTGATGTTAATGGTTCAAATCTGGTATAATGTACTAAGATGGTGAAAGGCAGCGTGTTCTTCACTTCTTGGAAGGGCAGAAAAACACTCTCATAAGTGGCTTGAAAAAGCACAACTTTTTGACATAATGTCTTAATGTTACCTTTTGTGGAGTTTAATGTTTAACTGAATTTCATATTTAGGATAATAAATGTAGTTTGTGGACCCCAGATCCTTTTTCATACTGAATTTCTCTTTGTCGAGGCTGTCCTGTCACTGGACTACCCCTGAGAGAAAGCAGTTCCCCAGTGCTACCATTAAACATTCTTTTTCTGTGACTTTGGTTTTTGGTTAACCAAAGAGTGTGGTTGACATTTGTGTTTTGGTCACACTGGTTACACGTATTTTGCTTTTACCTGCTCATCTATCACCACAAAACTTAAGTGTACCTGCTATATGTAAGACTTCTACTCCCTCTATCAAATTTGTGCAAAAAACTGAAAACTTACTGGGTGCAGAGGTCATGGTTTGTGGGATGGCTGCTTGGGCAAGCACCAGAGCACAGTCTCACTCACCTTAGAGTACGATGCCATGAGCCTCATTCCCTTGGGCACGCAGTGTAAAAGTCTCCGAAACACTCTTCCTTATAATTCCAGTGGTACTGAAGCTCAGAGAAAAATAAAATCTCAATACAAAGACCAACATAAAGCAAACATCCTCTCATGCCCTCTGAAATCAGAACTGGCCAATTTGATCCTTTGCAGGAAAAAAAAAAAAAAAGAAGGAGAAGAAAAAGTGTGAGCAAATAATACTGGCATGGTTAAATCGGGAGGGGCTGGGCTTTGGGAGATTTATGAGAACATTGAGTTACATGGTCAGAACACATTATACTGAGCTGGACTGTAAAGAAGGGGGAATACTTCCAGCTTAAACTCTATTTATAACTTTTGCCTTTGACTTGTTACATAAAATGAGAATAAATAAAAGAATAAATAAATAAATTTACAGTTTTAACAGATGAGAAGAGTTACTTGGTGTTTGTTTTGTAGCTCCAATCACAAAAGTGCAAACATCTGGAAAAGACAGAATTTATACCGAATTTTTTTTTTTTTTAATACAGCAAAAAACCTCAATCCTATATGTAGGATGGCAGACTTGCTGCCTAAGCAGCAGCCATCTGCTTCTGGCCTGGCAGCATAGCCAGGGACAGCCCTGCCACCCAGGGCTGTGTTTGCCAGGGTTCCTTGTTTCCTGCCACCTTGCTGCAGTGCTGTGATCAAGGAGGAAGCATGATAAAAATGTGTAACTGAGGCCAGGCAACTCTCCATCAAAATGCCTCAGCTGCTTTAGGAGCTGCACTTCATTGTGACACTGAATTTTTTACGATTCTGGTCACTTCCCAGATTTTCCTTCTTCTCTGTGGCCCCAAAGTCTATCACATAAACATTTTAGCAAGAAGGTCTGCCAAGCCACATAGAGCAGGCGGATAGTGAAGAGTTTTGCACTTGGATATGCTTGTGACCTTCCTTTAGCGCTTGGCACAACAGCTGAAGGTGACGTGGGGTACAGATGAAAAAGGAGGGGGAATGAATTTTAAAAACTATTTGGAGCAATAGGCTTACTCAAATGTCCTTGCTTTGCTGTCTGCTGTGCTTTTGTTGGCTGGAGAGAGCTCTCTTGTAGTCATATCAGAGGTAAAGCTAAAGGCCAGATCTAGCACTACTTCTACGGATTTTCTCTATGAGCAGTGCTGAGATGCAGGGTGGTACTAACTCATGTGCTGGGGCTGCTTCCAGTGGCCCAGCAAGCTCAGTCAGCTGCTGCTCAAAGACAAGTGGCAGAACAGCATCCCATCAATTTCTCTTCTAACACGCTCTTTCACAGCTTAAACTGTCTCACTCCTTCTCTCTTCTTTGCTTTTTTCTTTATTTATTTTTCCTCTGTGACAGTTTTGTCAGTCTTCAGGGTGTTTTAAATGTCACGTTTGTGGCGGGTGTAAAAAACTTCGGATGAGTGAATTCTAACACTTCCCTGTCTGGCCTATGGAGGCCAAGCACTGGTTGCCTGACCCTCTGTGTTGGATTCTGAGCAGCAGATAAATGAACAAAATGCCCTCTGGAGCACCACCTTGTTCATGTCTCTTGTCCTTTTCCCTTCCTGTTTCTTGGGAGAGTGGGTGTTGAAATCACTGCACTGCCAAGTGACTTTAGGATTGGAACCAGCCTGGAAGTAGCAGATACCTGATGCTTTTCTTTCTGTGCCTTAGGTTTTGAGGGTTGACTCTGTGGGAAAGTCTGAATATCCATGTTAACTTCATGGTAATGTCCTTTGGGCTTGGCAGTCCAGGATGTTTGGCTGTTTTTCTGACTCCTCTGAGCTTCCATCTCCTGACATATTTTGTAATTTTTTTCTGTCTTTTTTGTAATCTTTCTGCTCACAGATAGGCCTGCCACCGTTGTAGTTGGCTTGATCTGTTTTTCTTCCATACAAACACGGGGAGCCTCCTTATTGTGAGGGATCAAGGGGTGCCTTATAGGCCACTTTTCTGCACATTCTGTATCTCAGTAAATTGCTACCTGGCCTGACCTGCTATACGAGACTTCTGCTCTGAGTAAGGTTGTTGTTTTTTTTTTTTTTTTTTAAGGCTTGTTTTCTGCACAGAAACTTATTAACTTTTTCAGTTGAATAAAACCCCACTTTGTCTCTTGTAGGATCCAAGAAAAATAAATCTTTCCTTCTGTCACTCTGGTTCCAGTCTGTCCCTGCCTGCATATTGCCACTGTGAGCTGACTATGAATGCTTTTATGAATTTTGATATATAAGTCTTAGATGCCACATTAATAATCACATGAAAAGTTCATAGAGTACCAGAAAAAGGTAATTAACTAACCCAATATATATGGATATAGAGCTGTGTGTTTGCTTTGGAGACAAAAGGTAGGTAAGAAATAATTCACTAGAAATATCTCTGTTCATAGAAAAAAATAGTATAAGAGATGCAGTAGAGGAGATTTGCTGTGCTGTTGACTCCATGAAGGCCAGCAAGAGTTTGAACAAATAAGTGGAAGTAGTGAAACGGAGAGAATTTGAGTGTTTTGTGAGTGTTAGATTCTACAGTCTGTTGCCTGGTGGTTGGTGCCACCTCTCTTTCTTTCTTTCCTTTCTTTCTTTTGTTTCTTTCTTTCCTCCCTTCCTCTCTTCTTCTCTTCCTCTCTTCTTCTCTTCCTTTATCTCTCTTTCTGTCTTCCTCTCTTTATTTCTTTCTCTCTTTCTCTCTTTAATATTTAAGTAGTAAGAAGTGCTTGAACTTTTGACATAGTAACTGGCAAGGACTGGAGATACAGTCTAAAAGTAAAATAATTTAGGAAAATTGACATATTTTTGTTTTTAAAATAAACTTACGTAAATGTGAAAAACTTCACAGAGTAAAATAAAATTAAGACTTAAAGGGATTTCAAGGCATTCCCAAAAAGTCTGTTCTTCTACGCACTACATAGGTATTGTGTAACTTTTCCCTGAAACCTCTGACTGTTAAAAATAAGTAATTTTCTGTGTTCTTCCTGGTGTTTTCTGCACCTCTTATCGTCATTGGTGCTCCTGTCCAAACTATTACTCTTCTCCCTACACCCTCTTCTTGGAGTGCTGTGCCGGAGATGGTGCAGCATCTGCTGCCTGAGGCCCCAGTCACTCTCAAAAGAAAGGTGTGGAACGGTTGTTTTGGGCCATGTGGGCTGTATTCTTGCCTGGTCATCTTCAATGGGATACTGTCTTTCACACATTTATGACAGTCACTTGTAATTGTGATCCAGTTCTTCAATCCTGTCATTAAGACAGCCACTGAGTAAGTTAAACATTTCTTTCTTACCAAGTTGATGAGTGTCTGTCCATCTGCAGCTTTCCTGATTAAATTGTGCTCTATTTGTCATTAAGATTATTATTCCAGTTTAGTAAGACAGTATTGCAGACTCGCTGCTTTCTTTCACAACTGAATCACAGAATATTCTGAGTTGGAAGGGACTCACAAAGATCATTGAATCCAGCTCTTAAGAGATTGAATTCACCATGCTCTAACCAACTGAGCTAATCTCAGAGTCTTTTAGTCTCCCCCAGTTCAGTATCATTTGTAAATTTAAGGACATTCTGTCTCCCATCATACAGATAGGTAAAGGAAATTCTGAATAGTAATGGACTAGGAATACAAGCTTCGTAACAACTGTTAACTTTTCCAATCCATCATGCACTCCCCTTACTTTAGCAATAATTTTAAAAATTGCTTGTGAGACAAAGTTCAGAGCATCAGTCAGTCCAGCAGAGAGAGGGTTCTCTGCCATCTGCGTATTCTCCTATAGAAAGAATTAGGGCTGTGTGACAAATATTGTTACAGAGACTTTCCTTGTTATCTTTGCTTTCTCTGCATAAGCTTTTATTTTTCTTGTTAATGTGTTTTTTCTAGAAACTGAAGCTAGCTCAACTGTTTTTCCATTTTTCTTAAGTCCTTTATTCTTAATTACTATGCTTCAAAAATTGCCAGAGCAAAATATGCTATACCAGGAGGTTTATTAAGGTGTTTAATAAACCACTTCTGGTTTTCTTTGTCTACCCTTAATTTTTATTCCTTCATAGTCAGGGTGAAGTTTTAGACTTTTGTTTGGGTGAGAGAACTCTTTTCTAGATCTATTTTTACTATTAATATAAATTAAAAGCAGGAGGAAATATATTTTTAATATTTCTATTTCTATATAATTTTGTGCTGATTTTTCCTGTTTGTTGGTTCTATTGTATTCATATAATTTCCCCTTTAGTATATATACTTTCCTAAGTTTCAGGTTATGAACTTTCTATCTTTTTTCATATAGCTTAATTTGTGCTTGTGTCCTTAATATATTTCACTGAGGACCTGTCACTTTTTTTTCCCTTAGAATTGCTTCCCATGGGAAGCACTTATATTTGAGAATACACTGAAAGTATAATAAAATCTGCTTTCCTGGAGACCATTGAATTCATTCTCTGGTTATCACTCTTCCTTCACTGTTGATGAGTTTTTCCAATTACTGATCATTTGTTTCTTTCCACTTTCAAGTTTCAAACAGTTCCTACCGATTGATTAGAAACAAAACTAGAAGAGCCCCCTTTGTTTTCTTTTACCTCCCTGTGGCTTCCAGCACATTCAAATGGGTTACTCTTGCCTTCCTTGGTTCCATTCAAAAATAAAGGGCAAGACAGTTCTAGGGTTGGAGGGGAGAAGGGCTGATTCTCGGGCCAGTGACAGTCATTTCACAGGAGAACCTGCTGCAGCCAACAGGTGATGTGACATGTAAAGCCCTGTGTAATGTTGAGCGTGTAAATGGCAGCTGCTTATGAATAAGACACCGGCACGTGTAGTACCTGTTGTCTGTGCATAAGACAGCTGGGTGCAGATAGGCAGCTGTACTGTACAGGGTAGATTCCCTGGTAAGACTGATCACAGGCAGCTCCACTTGCTTTGGAACTTGCCTGAGGAACTGTGTCCCTGCATACCCACAGAAAATACAGTCTGCTAAGCCAAAGAAAGTAGAGTAAATTAAAAATGTCTAGAAACCCAAATTAGAATTCTTACTACCACTTTGCATTTTAATGCCACGTCTCTTTTTCTTACAAAGAGAAAATTGTTACAATTCTGTGTCATTTTATTTTATGCTTTTATAATAACTCTTGCTGCATCCAACCTGGAATGAAACCTCAACAGTTCTACGCTATAATAAGAGCAAGGTTTATTGCCAGCTAATGTTTCATCTGCTGGCTAGATGACTAGCTGTGCACCAGCTGTATAATATATTCTGTAAGGATATCATCATCACAGCACTTCACTCTTGCATCTCATACACCCACCAGGAAACACGTTTTATCTTGTGCTCCAAGCAAGGAATCCAAATGAGCTGTCTTAAGAAAAAGTAAATAAGAATATTAAGAAATATTAAAGAGAAGTAATTCTGTTTTTATCTCATTACTGTGAGATAATTTTTTGGAAGGGAATGAGATGAGAGCTCTCATAAGTCTGTAGGTGCTGATGATGGGCTGCTCTTGGCACAGCTCAGATGCAGAGTTGCCCAAAGCCTGGCTTCTAGCTGTCCTTTTGTTGGCTTCTCTCCTGCATGGTTCTGCCTGGTTTCTGGCTTATCTCAGAGAACCCCTACTACTGCTCTAGCTTAATGCTAAATCTTTGGAGGATTTTTTTCTGGCAAAACGGGGTCTCCAGAACATATGACCAAGGCCATGACTCTTCCTGTACCAGGGCAGGAGAACTGCAGTGTAACAGCAGCTCTGTTGGTGCTAAACCTCCTGGGAACTCTTCTCAAAGAGAAAGGGAAGGGGTAAGTGCCCAGTGGTCTCCCAGATGAGCACAGGCATAGTGATGGTTAGGCTGAGGACTCAAAAATTGCTCTTTGCTTAAAGCACAAAAGGAGGATTACAACAGATACAGGAGGATTATACGAGATAAAGTTGGTGATGTAGAATTTATTCTTCTTATGTTTGTCATTCTGCCAAAATTATGATATTTGGCCTAATATTTTATATGTTTCTTATAAGCTTTATGTAAACTTTATTTAAAAAAAACAAACAAAAATTGTAGATAAAACTGGGTTTCTCTTTGGTTTAGATAGCTCTAGTTCCCAAGTCTCATGGTCGTTCTGCTTTTAGCAAATATTTGAAGAGCAGAGCCAGTGTGCCTCAACGCTAGTGCTCTGCCTCGTACAGAATATTAAACCATTTAGAGTTTGTTAATTGTGATGGAAGTTGCAATGATTTTTTGGCAGTGGATATAAAGATTTCAGTCATACTGATGGTGTTTAAAAATGTCAGTGTGATGATAGAAATGTATTGCCTGAGTGATCTCTCTGTTGTTTGTTTTAAATGTGGAAAATTGCACATTCACATATAATTAAATAGAAAAACTTACAAACTGTGTATGCAATGTCTGGTGCAATGTCTAAAGCTAGAAAATGACAGATGTAAAGTGGTTTATGCTACCTTAGCTTTCCTGTGCTATTTATAATGTTTATAATGCTATAGACCTTACTGTATAGTCTGATTATATTTAACAAGTAGTTGTTGATTGTTTCATTTTTCCTTTCTTGTCTGGGGATTGGTGCATTAGTTCCCTGCCTGGGGGATAGAGAGAGGCAGAAGGTTATTCATACCATTTTAAAAAGAGATAAATCATCCCTTAGCAACTACTTGCTTTTGTCTTTTGAACTGAGGGAGCCTCACCCTTTAATGGCAAAAATGAATCCATTGGAGGGGTGTAGGATGCTATAGAGAGCTCCTTGAGTTTTGCACATTTTTGGTTCGTGGCAAGGAGAGATCCCTCCTGCATGCAAGTAAGATACAGCCTCGAGGTGTGCCAGGGGAGATTCAGGTTGGACATCAGGAAGAATTTTTTTAACGGAAACGGTGGTCAGACATTGGAATGGGCTGCCCAGGGAGGTGGTGGAGTCACTGTCCCAGGAAGTGTTCAGGAAATAACTGGACGTGGCACTGAGTGCCGTGGTTTGGTTGACAAGGTAGTGTTTGGTCTAAGGTTGGACTCAGTGATCTTGGACATCTTTTCCAGCCTTAAGGATTTTATGATTCTATACTTCTATAGTACTGAGGTGGGGGAAAATATAGGATTGTGAAGTTATTGGTTGAGCTATATTACTATACATAGTGAGGGGTAAGGTTAAGATACCACCACTATTCCCTAGAGTTAGAGGTAGTCCCATTTTCACTTTTCCTAAGTCTGGGATGTTCAAGTTTTCGGGTTTTAACAAATATTCGTTTACCGCAGCTTTAAATACTTGTGTTTCTGTTCTCTGTGTTTCTGTAAAATGTATCTGGGCTGTCAGGGAGATTTGCAGTAGAGATTCTATTTGAATTTATAAAGGAGAAGACCTACACAAACAATAGATAACTCAGGTGAGGGATAGGATGACATGAGCTATGGCCATAAAATGTAATTATGTGAAATGGGCAGGAGCATTGAGTCAGCTCTGAGGTTTACCATGTCCTCACATAACTTCTCAATTTTTGTTCTACATATGAGTTAACAGATAATAGAACATTTGACTTTTACAGCTCTAAAATATCATCCTTGGAACCTGTATTCATATAACTCATGGAAATAGAGCAGTCTAGCTGCAAAATGTATGTTTTGAACAAAGGAAGAATTTTTCAGAATTTTCTTTAGAAAACACACAACATACTATGTAAAAGTGAAAAGTAATAAATGTTAACCTTTGGCTGTAGCAGTCATAGAGACTAAATGATCCAGTTGAAAAAATAAAGTGCAAAATTATTTAAATATGGAACCAGCAATAAAACTTGCATGCATAGTACTGAATTAAGAAACATTTTCAGCGATGCAGCATTTTCTTTAGAGCTTTTGATAATGGTATCTACGTTTTTAACCAACCACTGCATTGCTGATTAATTTAGTGTTTACTTTAGCTTGCTGTGTCACAGATTTATGCTTTTCCTGGAGAATTTTTGTTTGTGAATAGGCTGAAAATGTTACTGCAGATCTTTTCTCTATATGAACCTCAGTTTAGCCAAAAAAACTAAAATGCTGTCTCATGTGCTTGAAATGTCTCATAAGCATAAAATATCCTCATTCTGACATTGAAAAAAGAACTTGAAAACCCAGCACAGTATTTTTATTGCCAATGACAGTTTTCATCTACTGGCTTTTGCTGCCAGAATAAGCATGTTTTCAGCAAGCACAAACAGACTTTTTCAGCTGTGCCTGTTTCCAGCGGTTCCTGTTAACTTCTCAAGTGGGTGGTACTGAAGAGCCACCTTTCTGGCACACTTGCATGCAGACAACACATGGCCACCATCGAGTTTTGGCATTATGCTCTAATGAAAAAAAAAGACCCTGCTCATATGAGAAAGCTCGGTGTGCGTCAGTAAAGCTATTTCAGTCTTTGCTGCCTCCTGAGCTGAATGTAAACCGACATCGGTGACTCTATTAAAATATGATTTCGCAAAAGGAAGTAGGAAACTTGACTTTCAAGCTGCGTGTGAAGATGAGCTAAAATAGTAACAAAAGTATCTCTCGAGAGTACTAGAGGACAAAAAAAAATTTCCTCTGAAGTATACCTATTGTTAAGAAAAAATGGATCTGGCAGACTCTCTTTTGTACCAGCTGGATGTGTTAAATTTTCCTTCTCTTTAGCACTGAGACCAGGCTTTGCTGTAGGAGGTATTCCAAGGAACTAGAAGGATTCAGAGATTTCCTCAGAAAATTCCACCAATGGGCCTCGATCCTAAGGAAAATCAGGCTTAAGCTTTATTAGCTGTTTCCATGCAGTGACACTTACAGCCTGTCCAGAGTCCAAAAGGAAGGCTGATCACGGTGGTGGCTGCTGTAATGGTCACATCTCCTTGCTGGCTGCTTTTGCAGGATGGTGCACACGGGTGTCAGGCACCAGAGAGCGCTGGTTGTGACATTTCCCAGGCAGGAATTCGGTAATTTGTAAGGTAATGGCTTGGCACAATTCACCTTGCCCTAATTTTGGAAATAGGTGAGAAAATGTACTCAGATCAAATAATTTTGTGTCTGACCACTTCTCTCCCAAAATCCTTCAGGAGGTATCCATGCTATCAAAAGCCTTAATAATTCAGAAGTGTTTGAATGTCATTCTACCATTGTTGTGCTTAGGCTGCTACTTATTAACTACAATTGTACTGTGTTTTGCTCTCCCACTGTACTTTTCAGCTCCTTCACTTTGTTGGAAGTGCTGAATAGAGCACAAACCTTCTTTTTAGATCACTTACACTTTGAACTGGAAATTGGTGATTTCTGTTAGTAATAACGCTTCATTTTGCATGTACTGGAGTATAAAATCAATTGTTCTCCATTATAGATTTTTATGTCCTTCACTCATTGATACATAAGAGAACCATGGTTCCTGTATGTTTTTTCACCATCACAGTGGTCAAGTCCTGGAACAGGATGCACAGAGAGGTTGTGCTGTCTGTTCTTGGAGGTGCTCAAGACTCACTTGGTCACAGCCCTGAGCAGCCTGATGTAAAGCAGACCTGTTTTGGGCAGGGGTTGGACTAGGAGACACCAGAGGCACTTTCTTGCTTCAATTATTCTGTGGTTCTGGCCTATCAGATTTGTTTGATACATGCACCCACACCAATAAAAGAAAGCCTGATCTTTCCTGGGAAGTCAAATTATTGATCCCTGCTTTTAGCGACAGCATCTGCATGTGCTCTAATTTTCAGTTTGGACATCCACGAACTGTCGTTGCTTCCTTAGCAGTGAGATTGCTGAGAAGATGCTATTGTTAGAGATTGGACAATTACTTATCTGTAATGAGGCTCCAGCAATAATCAGCGTGTAGGACAAAAATTTCCTGTGAATTGTTTATGTTCTCAGGTGGGTTTTATTACTGTTTCACACATAACAGATGTATAAATTAATGTACAAAATAAAAAAGGTAAAATAGGAAAGGTATTATTTTTGCTTTTGCTTTCTCAAGCTACTTTTGTGACAGTATATATTTCATAGCACTGTGAATTTCTTTAGTAATGAAAAGTCCTGTAATTCTGTAAAACATATAGGGTTTGAACTGCTTCTGCTTTATACATCTGACTCTCTGTCATTAGCAGGGCAAAATACAGTGACATGTTTTTGACACAGCAGTCGTTAGGTCATCAGAGTGCTATTGATCTTTGTCCTGTGTGGAGTATTAATATTGTTTATGGCCCAAATACTATGTACAGGGCTACTCTGTGGAAGTAGTGCCAAACATAGGTCATCATCTGTCATATTTGCTCCCTACCAGGACTGCTAATGAAAAGTTCAGTAGCAGTAATCAGTTTTCCTCAGCTGAAAGAAATGGCATGGCATTTTAAATTTTCATGAGTTCAAACCTGCTAGTGATTTGATAGAGACCCATTATATTCATTACCCAAGAGAAAAATAATTCCTTGCTTTCAGAATAAGGTTACATGCATCTGTGAAAAGTGGATAGGGTGAAGGATGTGTAGCTTTATGTAGAAGCAGCGAGGGAGTGAACTTGCTTTGAGACACATTTTCTGAACTTTAACACAAATGCCAACTTTGAAAAGTGTTTTGTCAAAATGGTACCTAGTATTTTTTTTTTGAGTCAGTTCTTTTCTTTGCTGACATTGCTTTTGTAAAGATATATTCTGATTTCATATAAACTGGTGTAAATACAGAAGGGCCTTTGCTGTGGGAATGATGTAATAGAGTAAGAAATGAGATCGATCAGAGATCCTAGATCAAGCCCAGGTGCATGAAAATGATTTGGAGAGTGCTGTCATCAGTTTTTCTACATCTTGGTAGTATTTGGGGAATAGAGATCAGTTATGAAGCAACATTTCCAAAATTAGTGGCCATGAGGGAGATGACCTGTTCCGTGAGCAAATTCTGTGTCAAAAAATTTGTCAACTTGGCTGGGATCTACTGCCTCCACTGGGTTTATCGCATAGAATAAAATACCCAAAATGAGTTAAAGGAAAAAAAGGTCCTGTTATGTTTTAAGTACATTACTAGAAAAGAGATTGTATTATTTTGCTCTGTTATTGAATGAAATATTTCTCGAATACAAATTCAACCAAGCAGGTGCAAAGTTGTTTAAACTGACAAATTGACTGAGACAGATACAATGTGCAAATGCTTGTGTATTCATTCAATATGAGTTAGTCATAACACAAGACTGAGGCAATATAAGTAGTAGAGTATAATAATACTGCAAATAGTATGGACTTAGTAATGAGATTTGTATGAAGATGTATAAAGTAAATATAACTTATAAAGGAAGAAGTGAGATCCAGATAGAAAAAGAGAAAATTGACTAAGGTCACTCTAGACTCACTTTAATATATGTCTGTTGTCAAAGTGTACAGCCAAAGTTGGTTTAACAGTTGGTGATAAGATTTTGTTGGTTTATATTCTGAGTTTAAATTGGAAGCTGAAATTGGTTCATGAAGAACCCCATTCCGGAGTGTGTTCCCTGCTACCCTAGTGGTACAGATGATGGTGATGTTCATGGTCTGGTTGTTCTCCTTGTGGGTTTATTCGGTCTGTTGAATGTTGTATTTTTACAGGAGAAAAAAAAAGAAAAACAAGGCGGAAGTGTTCATTCTGAAGATATATGAACTTGTCCAGGCTACTTTGTTTCTCTAGAGAGACATGAAACATTAGACTGTTCAACATCTGGGAGCATCTGTCCTTGAAGTCCAGCCTGTGGATTAACCTGAGTGCTAAACTGCCATCCCATTTTCATGGAAATTTAGAGAATGAACAGAAAGTGCTTACCTGTTTTGACCCAGTCTAATTTTAGAACTGTAGGATATGTAACCAAATGCTGGATATATTTTGAAGAATACATATGCACATGTAAAAAAAATTTTTTTTTTTTTCATCAGATCCTAATTACCTAGCAACTGAACGTTTTTAGTTCTGGGAAAGCTTCAGAATTATTTATTTACATAAAAAGGCTAGCATTTAACTTCTATAAATTAATTAGCTATAAATATTCAATTAGATGAAGTATTGTAGTCTAATCCCATGATAATTTAGTCTCCCTTTCTACCAGTATGACAAGTATCTAAAAAGGGACATACCATTTCTGGGAATATCTGTAGCTCAATGTTCTGTTTTGTTTTTCTGCTCATAGTTTTACACTAATTTTTTGATGGCAGAAAATGACAGAGGAGTTTTACCTGTTACTTTCCTTTCATGTTAAGATAGTTCTGGAGTAGTTCCATTTTATTCTTTTTCTTGGATAATCAGGTGTTGTCTTCTAAGAGGAAATTTTAGATCACTTCTAAGTATGTCAAGGACATTAACTTGCTGAAGATGTCTTTTGCAATACTGCAAATATTTTAAAGTCAGCCTAAAGTCTTTCATCCACTGATACTATTAGGAGTAGGTAGTAACAGTTGAACAATTTTTTATATTTTCTAGAGGGTATAGAGATTGTGAGAATGGAAAAGCAAGCATACTATCCCTCCTATCAGCGTTTGGCACAGATTGTTCCTCAATATTTCCATTCTTGTTCTGAGATACATGTCTACAATGGCACTTTACTATGCTTTACCAAATGATCATTCACTTAATTACTTATTTGATGAGGTACTATTTGATACTAAGTATTGTTTAGGACATTTGACAATTTAATGCTTATTGATATCTGTATTTTCAGTGTTGAACTTACTAATAGCATAGAAAGCATCACCTCTGTTAGTGTGTAATTTTTACATTCAGGAATGTTTTCGGGTTTTGTGTGAATATTAAAACCCAGTAATTTATGCTATCTTTTATTTTTAGGAAGATATATGATATTGCTGAATTCAGTGCCTGTGTAACTACTTCTTTTCTTTGTGGCATGTCTAGTTCTATAATAGTTTAGTATCTTTTATGTATGGTAAATATGTAAGGTAAAATGAGTGATAGTAATACTGAGATAGCTGCTAGGAAGTGGACATACTTGTTGTATCAACATTGCAAGATTTTTTTAACTGATATGGAGGAATCACCCAAATTTACTTTTGGATGATGACTCTCATAAATGCCCATTTTCAGAAATGTAATCATGAATTCATAATCATATCAAGATGCCCTTCTAACAGTTTATCTGGTTACAACCAATTTAACTCACTAAGCACTTATTGTTTACATACCTTTCTCTAAGTACTGGAGTCCAGAACTTTGTTTTAAGTGCCTAAACTCCTTTTGCAACACACTGGAAAAGGTGAGGGTATGAGAAGGATGCTCAACACACTGAACAAAGCCAGCTCTTAGTTTTTTATTGTGTTTATGTATATACATATATATATATATATATATAT
>VXAY01012530.1:5851520-5943106 GCA_013399855.1 Oxyruncus cristatus
ACATATATATATATATATATATATAAACTGTGGCTGTCATCTTCTAACATAGTATGATAGCTAATAAATACATCTACTAAACTCATCTAAACCAGTTCCCTTTTGTTAAATGTTTTCTACATATTTTTTCCTGTTAATGGGTAAATCTGATTGGCCTATCAGTTGTGTAAATGTATTTCTTAAAATATTATTTGTGATTTGAACTTTTATTGTCTTGAATGGTACAAATATAATCAAGTTGTTTATATAACCTATATCCATTGAATAACATACAGAGCATGTTTCAACAGCAATGCGATTTCCCTTGTTGGAAGAAAACAGACACTTTAAAAATTACTGTCTGTTTATTTTATTATTGCATTTCACATATTACTCTAGTTTTTTTTATTAATCTTTTTTTTCCTTAGAACAGGTTACCTTGTTAGAATAGCAATTGACTATTTGCAATGTTCTGATTGTGGCTAAGCAGCAGGAGAGACATTCAATGCTTGCGATGTGTTATTTCAAACTGTACATATACTCAGCTATATGTAATTTTTTAATCTGCCATTGGCTTTCTGGCTTAAATAAGTGTCTGTTTAAATCATAGAATCATAGAATCATTAAGGATGGAAAAATCCTCTGTGATCATTGAGTTCAATCGTTAATGTAAAGGTGACACTTTCAGTCTTTAGAGCCCTTCTCCCCAAACCTTTCCTAAGATTAAGATTTTTTCACTAATTCCAGAAGAAAGAACAGGTGGGATAAAGTCCTTCTCCAATAATTTCCTGATCATCCCTTTGTACAAATGTGTATTTCGATTCAGAATACCACACAAACATGAAGCCAATGGTGCAGTCCCATTGCAAAATTTAATTCTGTTGAAACTGCTGGTTTCACTTCTGCAGGACACAGAGACTCTCTTGATCTCACTGTTATGAAAGAGGTTATTGTTTCTCCGTCTAAGTTAGAAAGCCTTCCTAGAATGTGCACTTAGAAGCAATTGTCTGTTTGTGGTAGTTCATTCAAATACAGGCCTATTTAAGGAGTTTTAAAGTCTGCTTTATTGGGACCCTGTGGCTTTTACAGCACATTAAACCTAAATTAAGCAATAGAGGGACCCTTCTGTCCATTTATTTCCAACTGTCCTTTCCAGGCTAGGTGGAATCATCCTGCCTTTAGAATTATTTATCTATCTCCCTCATTATTTTATAAGGTCAGGTAACAGGTCTCTGTCCTCTGGCACTGTGCACGTTGCCAGAGTAATTGTGGGTAGAGCAGGCAGGGATTTTTGGTAATCAGAAAAATAGAGAATGGTTTTTGTTTTCAGTGTTTGCTGTCATGAAGTAGGGGTTGCATTTTCATAACCTCTATGTGGAGAAGAAAGGGAAGCAATTCCTTCTGTAGGAAATGAGATTTATTTTTTTGCTTGTCAGCTCAGCAAAATAGCATATTTTTAGCCAAGCTGAAGTGATGATGGATACCAACTAATAAAGCTAAAATTGTGGTCTGGTAGAAGTTTTAGTATATTTTAAGATGAAGAGTTATGTCATGCCTTCCTCAATCACTTGTGAGCATCTCTGAGAGTTCAACATTTTAAAGAATATTTTACCAACTTTAATGTATAGGCACTTCAGACTAGATGATAAGTGCGGTGTGGAGAATTCTGGAATGGGCTAAAAGTTTAGCCTGGGGTAGGACAATGGTGGGTACTAGATATACTGTGTGATATCCTTTGTTGGGAGACAAGCTCAAGGTGGTGTTTAGCACAGAATAAAGCAAAATAAGTTCTCCTGTGTTCTGGTTGTACCTGTGAGAAGGGGAAGCCCTCTGTAGCTACAGTCGGGGCTGATCTGGATGGCAGCTTTTATTCCATATCTGTGCACAAAAGTGTTCAGCACCGGTGGTGCTTGGAAGGAGAAGGTGGAAAGCAGGGCTGGGGCCAATGGGAGCACTGACTCTTCCAGCAACTGGTTCTTGAAAACAAAACTTGGGAAAATCCTCTAAACTCACTGGTGTCAGCTAGCAGTATGAGTTATAGAAAGAATTACGGGAATGAGCAAATCTCTCCGTGGCTGGTATTTGGTTATGATATGGCCATCTTGGGGCACATTGCTGTGCTCTAAGAATGGTTTGCAGTGAGATGACTTGCACAGGGGTCGCTAACAGCTGCTGGCACCTCTTCTCCAAATTTGTATTTTCCCTGAACACTTCCTGGGGGCTGAGGCTGAGAGCACTTCACTAATGGCAGCCTTAGCATGAGGTTGAGGTGACCAGCACATGGGGGCCCAGATAAGAAAGGTGTGGAGGGACAACATGGTGCAATGCTGTGCTCCCCTTGGCATGCCTTTTACAGCCCCAGTGTCCCTGGGGCTGTAGGCTTTGTAGCTCTTGGAACCCCTCTTATGGCAGCCCCAGGCACAGAACTTGAAGCAGAACCGCAAACTAAGCATATTATGTGGGTCACCAACTGGATTGCAATTTCTAATTACTGATTTGACTTAAATTAAGCTCTATCACTTGCTAAAATTCTGTATTCTATGAGATGTGTTGATATTAAATAACTGGTGTGTTAGTAAATTTGATTCTTCATTATGTTTTTCATGGATGAGATGAGAGTTCTCTGTAACTGTTATGATTTTAAAAGGATAACTTATAGAAATCATCTTCTGTGTGTAGGTTTGTACATACGTATGTGTTCCCAAGGGAAGTCTTCAGGGTGTTTATCTTTTCTTTTGCAGTCAAAACCTGTTGCATTTGCAGTTCGGACAAATGTTGGGTACAGTGCAGCTCATGATGACGATGTTCCAGTTCCAGGCATGGCCATCTCATTTGAGGCTAAAGATTTTCTTCATGTTAAAGAAGTAAGTAAAACCAGAGGAGTAAGTGAATCTCTCTTTAAGAGTGTATTTGAGTAACAGTGCTACTATTTCACAATGTTGATAACACTTCACATTGTGAAAGCACTTTTCAAATGTTATTTAAATAAGGTAACAGTGTATAAGGAACTGAATGTTCTTTTAAATGCTATCCTTGTAGAAGCAATGACACAAATTCCTTAAAATCAAATTAATAAAATTCAGAAAGCAAGCAGTTTTCTTGTCTAGTAAAAATCCGTTATTTATAACTTTAAAAGTCTATGTCTGACTATTCAAAGATAAAATATTTGTGGTTTTTTTCTAATCTAGTACTATCAGCGTTCATCGTGATTTAGCAGCCCAGGGTTGCTTCTCTTTTGTTTATGTGATTGCATCTCAATTAACCCCAAAATCCTCAGGTCTCTTTTTTTCTCATCAAAGTTACTGCCCTGGCACAGACAATCTTTTGTTAACAGTTGCATGCTGAAGAACTGGTATGATGTTTCAAGATGATAGCGATTTTCATAAAGGGTGCTTTGCATTTACTGTAGTTTGGCTTTGAAAATTTTGAATTTTAACATTTTCAAACAACTAGAGTAATTTTATTTCTTTGCTCTTTGCAAGACAATCCCAAAGAAATAACTTGGCGACTTTGCCATGCAGGCCCTCCTCTGCAGTGTGCTGCTCCCTTCTGAATGATTCCCTCATTTTTTGAGATTCCCAGCTTCTGTTCGTATTCCATTGGGGCTTGTTTTAAAATGGTCTATCTGGAAATGGAAATTTATAGCAAAAGAACTAGAAAGTTAACTTAAGGTTGAAAGCAACCTAACCATGTATGTGAAATTATGTCTTTGCCCCATTTTAGAGTATCAGAAAATCCCTCAATAGTTATGATAGATGATGCACAATGATTCTGGTAGTGCAGGTGCTTTGCAGAAGCAAGAAACATTCCTAATACAGAGATAGAAATACAGGTGGACAAAGACTACAGGAACACATGAAATGGACTTTTAGTGCGTTCATACTGATGACTAATGGTCATAATTTTCCATGTGTAGTAAACAAGCAAAAAGGGGATACTTTTGGTTCAGACTGTATATAGTGAAGGAAATATGTTTTCTGTCTGAGGGTAGTGTGAAAGAATTGCTCTGTTCTGTCCTATGACAGAAGTAGAGATGAGAAGGCACAGAGTCCTGGCAAAAGAAAACCATCATTCTCCGGTGAGTCTTGAAGCGCTGGAAAATATGGCTCAGTTTGGTTAGATCAACTTATTTTCTATAGTCATCTATTCCATTTGCACTTCAGATGAGGTGGTAATCTCAGACTTTACATCAAGTCAAGTGTTTTCCCTGTTTCCATATGAACCAGAAACACAGTGTTAGCAGTTTTGTGTTAAAGTTTATGCTTTTTTCCTCACACCACAACTTAGTCTCGGATGTACAGATACACGGGAGAGCATCAGGATGAAAAATTTCTCTGAACTTTTCTGAATCTCCAAAAATACCTTGAAAGGAAGCTTAGCTCAGCTGAGTTATTGTAGTATCTGTGGCCACATGTAGCATGGAGAGATGGAAAAATAGATTAAAATGTTCTTGCAGCTTCAGGTGTAATAGAAGAGGCACTTTATGCTAATAGCCTTTAAAACCACCTGATTTGCTCTCTAAGCTGTCAAGGAAAGTTGGCTGCCTAGCAGTGCTAGGCCAGAAGTGGGTTGGGGAAGGGACCCTGTGACCAGGTCCAGCTGCATCACTGGAATGGAAAAGCAGGAAAGGATCTGCAAGGAGTCAGACTTGGACTTGGACTCTCTGGTTCTGTTTGACAGAAGCTGTTGTGTCTGGATGGGTTGAACCTCCCGAGAAGGGTGCCCCAAGCAGCAGCCCCTTCCCTATATATCTCTGTCCTCCCCCTCCATCTTCCATGGCCATGTCCTCCTCGCTCTTCAGGGCTCTGTATCTCAACAGACATTACTCCTTCAGTAGTTTTGGTGTTTACTGTAGTTAATGCTGGGAGAACTGAAATGTCCAAACTTCAATTACTTATGCAGATTAAAAGTAAAGAAACATATTTGACAATAAAATGAAGAATGCTTTTATATTTTGTAAAATGAATTGCTTTTATATTTTGTACCTAACTTCTCACTAGAAATAAAGAAACCTAAGTTAATGTCCAATAAGTTTTGCCCATGTAATGATACCATACCGGACCAATGCTGTCCTCTTCTTGTCGCTAAGGGCTGTTCACCAATTTGTGCTGATGAGAGGCCTCAAGCAAGAAAAAACTCAGTTCAAAATGTACATGGACAATGGTGAAAAGTATTGCAGTGATTAAGTATGAAGGAAATTTATTCTCATTATTAGATTCCATTCATTAAAACTCAGTGGGCATAAAGATGAAGGATTCCTTCCTGCATGAAGAAATGTGTACTGCATCATACTCACTTCTGAATATTTTGAGGCTTTAATGCATGGTCATAATTTTGCTTGGCATTTAATTCATATTCTGTGTTTCTCTTGGCACTCCAAGCACAGGTGAATTATAGAGAATCACTCACCCTGCCCAGCACTTTGGGAACTGGACACCTCGCTACCAAGATTTCCACTATTGCTTTTTAGAATTAGAAAGTATTATGTGTGGTATTATCTTCTTATAAAAGTGTCTTATACTCCTTTTCATATACTGACACAGCATTTAGCTTTGAGACTTTGCAGAAGTGAATTCCACATGCTTATTTTTATATGAGGAAAAAAATTCCTATGTATGTAGCATCAAATAAATAACTTCAAATAAAATTAACGTTGTTGTGTAGTAATCTGTTGCACAGCTCTGTAGGACAGCATAAAAAAAATAGCGGCTGTTCAAATTGCAATTTAACGGTGGTTTTTAATTATCTGTCTCCTTCTTTTACCAAGTTAATGATTTAGCATTTTGCAATGAAAGGTTATAGTTTTAGTAATATGTTTCAGTGTAATACGTCTTTGAGAAACTGCTATTCCAAATTAGCTCCCTATTGAATGCTGGTATTCTTACTCATAAAGGCATCCCATTGGATGAATATTATAGATCTTCTTGTATATTATGAGCTTAAAAGTGCTTTTATTTTAATCTCTATTTTTTTTGTTAGCTAAGTATCTTACAGTTGGTTTCAAGCCTCGGAAGATTTCTATAGTTTCCAAAATGGAAGATAATATTGCAGTTTAGGTTGTGTATCAGTGATCCACCAACATGTATTCATGGTGAAATTAATTCCTTTCTGTGGAAGCCCACACATATTACGTGTTTTATTTCTAACTGTACACTTGTTAAAGCTACTTATTCAATAATTAAATAAGCACTATAGTATTTACATTAATAGCTTCATATTCAAGAAGAAAACTTTTTTCACATTCAGGTGTTCTCCTGCAGTTTCATAAATAATCCAAATTATCTAAAATTCGTATTTGGTGGTAGTTATTCCCTTGCAATGCTGAGAGTATTGCATGTGGGGCCATACATAAGGGTGACCTATTCTCATCCAAAAATGGTGAATAAATAATAATGGAAAAAGCTCTACAGACCTCTGCGAAATAAAAAACCTCCCCAACCCCTGTGTTTGTGTATGAATAAGTGTATTGAGTTAGGGTAGTCGTTATCTAATATTACATAGAGCTGAAATTCAGTTAATTGGACTATCTTGTGGATTTGTATATTTGTAAGGGATTCTTTAGTTATCTAAAGATATCCATTCCTTCTGGATCTGTCACGGTTTAAGATGCAGATCAGATGAGCTCTCTGCAGTAGAGCATATATGAGCAGCAGGATTGGTCATATTTGAGGAGATTTTATTGACTTTGGAGGAGTGGGGGAGTTTGAGAAGTAGTATTTTTTAATTTGAATAGGGAACCCAATATAATGGAATAAAAACAATAGATTATTACAGAGCCATAAAAACTGTAGCAGTAGGTAAAAGTAGATCAGAAAAAGTCTCTGGTCTCCTCCAAGGAGAACCATCAAGGGAGAACAAAAGCAGCTCTCCTGGATGAGGGGAAAATACTGGGAAGCAAGAAAAAAATAAAGATGGTGAAATGGGTGGAAATAAAAGCCAGGAAGAAACATGAAGTCTACGAAGGAAGGTTTCTGCTTAAGCACTGTGGATTTTAATAATTTAAAAGTAATAACTATTTTAATGTGTTTCCGAATGTTACCACAATTCTTCATTGCCATAATAGCATAGCAGAGTGATTAACTGCAGGGAAGAATTTAAAAAAAAAATGACATAGCTGCAAATTAAAACTAATTACAAAATTATCCCAGATCTAGTAATTTCTTAGTATGTTACTTTTTTTCTTTTGTCTTTTTTTTTTCTTTTTTAATCTGTAGAAATTTAATAATGACTGGTGGATAGGACGATTGGTAAAAGAAGGCTGTGAAATAGGATTCATACCAAGCCCTGTCAAACTAGAAAACATGAGGCTGCAGCATGAACAAAAGGCAAAACAAGGAAAATTCTACTCCAGGTAACAACAAGAAATCATTAAAAATAGTAGCACTGTCTGTGAAAGAACGTGGAAATTAATGCTGTGTATTGCTCATATGTATGATTAATTATTGTAAATGGCAGCTACAAACACTTTGAATTAATGAAGGAATTAATATATAATTAGTTATATATTATTATAGTTAAATTACTAATTAATAAGGTACCTAATGTCATTGCTGTTGGAGAAAAAAAGTAGATATTTAGATGGGTGATCTGTGGTGGCCTACAATAGAAATTGGTCCATTTTTTTCATAAGGTATTTGCTAATATACCTTGCAGTTAGTACATTTACAATGGACATGCACAACTTTTGACTTAAAAAAATAATTTATCTAAATTCTGTAGCATTTGTTACTTGTTTTCATGATCTTGCTATTTCTAAGCACTTTTGAAGCTCATTTTAGAAATTAGACAAAATGTTAAGATGAATTTATTCATAAGCCAAAGCCAGTACCTGTTAGTTAGTTCTTAGGGGAAAAGATGGTCTTGTCAAATTCATTGCCCACAAATACAGCTTTTAAAAACACATTTTATGATGAAAGTTTCATGTCAAGTCATTTGTTATGTCTGACTGTAACCATCATTACATAAGAAAAAAGAGTCAGTATCTATGTATTGAACAATAGTGCAAGATAGTAATAATGCCATCTTAAGTGTAGAATCATTAATAAAGTAGTTTTCCAGTAACACATGTGGAAGCAAATACCACTTGTTAACCTTTAGGTGTATAAGAAACAAATATTTCCAGTGTATCTGAGTGGGACAGACCTGGATTGGACTAGGAATCATTTGGGAAACCAAAAATGCTTTCCAAAAATGCCCTTCCTCAACAGGAATGGCAGGAGTGTTAGGAGGAGACTACGGTCCACAGCACTCAGCCGCATTCACCAGCTGTGAAATGCCTTACCCATGTGTGTGCTGTCCTCAGCAGAAGGATACTGGATTCCTTATTCCTCTTGGGACACTTCTAATACACCCAGATCTGTCCCAGTGATTTGCTCCCTTTCCAAATTCTCCAGAACTTCTCACTGAAGTTAACATTGTCCTACACCACAAAGGCATTAACTTAGTGCTTTTTAATATTTTAAGATAGCGAAAGTGGAAACTAGTACTATCACATGAATTATTTGAGGAGTGAAGTTGGCTTTCTTACACTGTTTTCAGGGCTTTTCTCGTTATGGTAACTGAAATAAAATGACTAAAAGTATTGTTTGATTTTCACAACCTGGATAGGTTTTCACAAGGCAGAACTTGACAAAACCCTAGACTGCTTTAACTTTGTTTGAGAGACCCTTTTTCTCTAAGTGCTATCTTGTATTGAGAAAACAAAAAAGAATGTGTACTTCAATATAATTGGAAAACGGTAGACAAACACAGTCTCATCTTCATTAGGGATTTATCAATAACTTGTCACTCAAAGGAAACAGATATGCTTACTGGCTTAAGAATTAGTCTTAGTAATGGCTAATAACATTAATAATTATATACCAGTAGCCGTATTAATAAGTGGATTACATTAAGATCATGAAGTAGTGAGAGCAGCAACATAAATGGCACAGCAGCACAAGGAGCAAGATTAATGTTTGCAGTTCCTCAGTCCTCAGTACATGCATTTTGTGTGAGATGTATATTTTATACCACTGCCAGAACTGCTGTTTGTCTCACTGCTAACACCTCATTTAGAAGGCAGGCAATAAACAAACTAGGATAAATACTGAGAAAGCTACAGAACTTCAAACTAATTTATTACTTTACTCCAGTAAATCAGGAGGAAACTCTTCATCCAGTTTGGGTGACATCGTTCCTAGTTCCAGAAAATCGACGCCTCCATCATCTGGTGAGTAGGTTGTGAACCCTTTGGTTTACAGACCAATTGACCTAATCTGTTAAAATATATATATATTTAGTTCTATTTTTCTTCTTCCCTATACTTCATAGGTAAAACCTTGCTGTTACATTACTATGTAAGGCTGGTTTGGGTAGGCTTGAAGTAATGGGAGTCAATGCCAGCAAGTTCAGGAAGTGATAGGCACTAAATTCCCTCTTTGCTTTTACCATGGAGTTTAACATTACAGTAAGGTAGTTAAAAGTTTAGTCTGATCTGACCACTCCTGCCGAACAATAAATACCTTTCTGGTACAGGAGAAAAAGCAGCAGTAAAAATAAAAGTTCCTGAAAGTTTTCTGCAGTAGCATTAAGAAAGGCAATCTTTTAAAACATCAGGAACTTTCAGTTTCACAATTCTGAGAATGTTCTTCACATAATTCTAGGATAGTGGATATTTTTTACCTTCTTTGACAAATTTTTCACAGATAATGTTTTGCATTTAGAGCATCAACAGATAGTTTTAACTTCAGTTGGGTTGGATTTAAGAGGTATGAAGCAAATACATGGCGAGTTGGTGGAGAAAGCTGGCATTAGCTCCTTGAAAAAAGCATAGCAGAAGATCACAAAAGAAAAAAAAATCAATTGAATTCAGCTGCTGAATTGCTGGATGTTTTATCTTCACATGTGCATTTTGAATACCTGAAAGCAGAAGATATTAATGAATGTTACTAGTGACTTGTCTGCTGGGGCAGAGATATATTTTCCAATCGTATTCATTTATATTTAGCCTGACCTACTGAGCGGGTGTCTTAAAATTAGGCTGAAGATTTTAAAGTATATACATGGACATTAAAACAGAGACAGAGGAATTCAATTATGTTATGTTGGTAGCTTCATTTGATTAAATGAATTGAAAAATATTTCTTTCTTTCATGTGAAACAATGAATTTTTTTGTAACAGCCAACTTTATTACAATTGCAGTTTATCGAAACTTCAGTTTCACTTAAGTTATCCTTTTTTTTGCAAATATTTTTTTAGTTTATTAACATGTTTCCATCACAAGTGGCTAGGCCACATCTTTATCTTCCATTTTATGATGGCTTTCAATTGTCATGTTTACTGTTAAGGCCAACTTTTTCAACAACTGCATTTTTATAGTAAGATTATCTGGTTTGGACCTATGTTGTAATTTTATGGTTAGAAATTCTGAAATCCTGTATTATTATTTTCTATCCAAAACCCACTTGAAGATCAGTACATACATTTCCAGAATGTTGCACAGAACAGAGGTAAGAGAACAGATAGCATACCTGTGTCACCAGCTGACTGCTAGCCATCCTTTTACCCATGTAATTTTCATTGCAACTGTTCGTTTCTTCAGGCGGTAGTTTTCAAAAGGATGGTTTTCTGGAGAAAGAAGGAAATCTGGTAAAATTTATTCAGTTACACTGAAGATTTGTAAAATACGTATGAATAGTACACATTAGCTGATTCTGTGATCAGCTTCTGTGATCATTTTGAGTCTACAATATATTTTTACTTATTTTAAGACATCCTAAGAAAGGTGAATGAAACAGTTTGCGACTAACACAAGAACTCAAGTGATTTTGAAGTACAATTCAATTATCATTCTGAGACCTCTTCTTTTTTAAAGTATAATCAATTATAAACACATAATTTATTTAATGAGTTGAAGAATATTAACTGAATAAGTTAATTTCATTTTTTAACCTTGAGTCAGGGGTGGGTTTTTTCAGTATAAAATAGTGCCACAGAAAAGAACAAATCAAATCAAACCCACAAACAAGACTAAGACCCAGTGAAAAACAGATGAAAGGGAGTCTCATATCCATTTAAATAATCAATATTGTATTGATATAGTAATCAATTCATACAGTCTTTGTAGGCCACCAAACTGGTTGATCATAATAGTGAAAATTCCTTTGGAAAAAACACAGTGAAATAAAGATAATTAACAGTAAAAGAACTGTCACAGAAGATATTACATAGTGTGAAGTCTGAGAATGAAAAAAGGAGATATTGATATCTAGCTGATCGAGTTCTGCATTTCTGTTTTACAGGAAAAGCTTAACAACCCTGATTTTTCTTTACAATTTTAGTTGAACATAGAACTGAAGGAGTTTGAATATGCCTTATTAAGAGTGATTTAAGTATCTGTGCTGTCCTGTATTCAAGGAAAGATAATATTTTCTTTTTATACTTATGAAGAGGATGAAGAAACAGTGTTGCTAGAGGAAAATGTTACACAGCTTCTGTGGCTGTTTTTAGGAGCAGGATTATAGAAACACGACTTGGATCTACACCCTGGCTTTCCGGGGAAGGGCAGGCTCAAAGGCGCAGCAACTCAGGGATCTGTGGATAATTCAAATGGGAAAATATACTTTATCCAAACAAAAGAAATCACTGCTCCAATTTTCTCTTAAATCAGTAGCTGAATGTAGGCTTGACAGAAATATTTATTTGTTACGTAATTTAATAACACATGCCACTGTATTAGTTGATGTCCCACTCATCAAGCAGACGAAAGCAGGTCACTAAGATGGTTTCATAATAGTTTGCAATGATTAATTAAGGGTTTGGATAAAGTCAATGCAAATGATTCTGCTTACAGATCTATTTAGTGTTAGATTCAGTTCGACATAATGGCATGGCAAGATAAGCCTGCATTACCAGAGTGCGTTAAAAGGTGGGTAAAATCTTCACACACAAGGGTGATGTTGTACAGCACACTTATGTTTCGCTTTTGTGCATCTACCTGCTTTCTGAAGACAAATTTTAATCACTACTTAAGATCAGGATTGATCACAGTAAACAAGAAACCTTTTGTTTTGTTTTACATGTAGTTGGCAGCTCTCTGTTGGACTCAGTGTTCAGGATAACCTGGCTTTGCATCTTGAAAATGTATCTATTACTGAGTCTGTGATGATTTTTATTAAAACTGTTACTACTTACTTGCTAAAGAGGCTAAATAATTTGTAGTTACATTATAAGTATTGTTTGCCATATATTCTTTTGGGGTAGAGGTTGAACAGCAGTGGTTTATTGTATTCGCTTCCATTTTGCCCTGTCTACATCTTCACTCTTTAAAACAGGATTCATGTCTCTGAGTCAAGCTGGGATAAATTTCTGCTCTTCTGCTACGCATTCTTTTTAGTTTTCACTATTAGTAGATCAGAGTTTATTATTCCTAATTAATAGGAATAATAGTGTCTTAGGAATTAATTAATTAATAGGAATAAACAGTGTCTAATTCATACAATGCATTTTTAGTTACAGGGGTTAAAAATACCAATTGTAGTCCACCCTGTGATAAAGGTAGATATTATTGTACCAATATCAGGCTGATTTTGTCTTCAAAAGTGATTTTTCTTCTTTTTCTCCATTTCCTATAGACATGCTAGTGACATTTCAAATTTCAGTTGTGATGCCCATTTTGAATTAGTGTCCATTGCTGTAAAACCATCCCAATGTTTTGACCAAAGTCTGTTAGACCAAGTTCTGTTATTTACATTGGTGAAAGTCTTATCTATTCCAGTGAACTACTTTGGATTTACACTGGTCTAAGAAGAACAAACTTGGCCATTGCTCTATTTTGTAAATGTTACAATAGCTGTTACAGATCACCTTCTGTCTTCTAATCCTAATGTACTGCACCTTTAAATTTTTCCTCTTGTTTTATTGTGTTTTGTTCTCATGGTTGATTTTTAGTTTTTGTTTATTTATTACTCTGGACAGGTTTTTTTCTCTTTACCCATAATTTCCTTTTTTAGCCTATCTTTACTTTCCCTGTCATCTGATAATTCTGAATTGTTTGTCTGTATATAGCTATAGACATAGATGCCACTGGCTTAGATGCAGAAGAAAATGATATTCCAGCAAACCATCGCTCCCCCAAACCCAGTGCAAACAGTGTAACATCACCCCACTCCAAAGAGAAAAGAATGCCCTTCTTTAAGAAGGTAACACCAACTTCCAAGCTCCCATCTGTCCACCTGCTCACCTGCACTGCGTCACATTTCTAGTCCTGTTAACTGTCTGCGTCCTTTGACAAGCCAATAACATGCATGCTTTGTTGTTCTTTGTTTCTTTTCCATGCTGCTGTAGCTAAGCAGAAGCAGAAATCGGTAAGTTTATATTGACATTGCCTGCGTTTATCCTGCCACTGGCATCATTAGCATTGTTACTCCAGAACAACAATGCAGCTGTTCTAGAATTGAGGAGGAAGAGATATATTGAGCTGTTAGCAGATTCAGTACAAGAAAACAGGCAAAAGTTCAGTGTGTCTGTGAAACTGCTACAGTACTTATCCTTTTTGATGGAATAATAGGACACATAATTCATCCCTTTATTGCCTGCTTATTAAAGAATAAGAATATATTTTTCTCAATTATTTTTTTTATTATTTCTCAGTCTATTGAAATCATTATTGGAGTCAATCAGATACTCAGTTTGTACCTAGAAAATGAACAGTCAAAATTGTTCTATTTTTAGTTTAGTCTGTATTTAAGCTTCCAGTTCACTAAATGCAAAATCTGCAGGTGCACAAGACCAGTGGAAAGCCCCAGATTGTTTTGACAGTTTACTTCGAGTTTTTCCTGTTGTCATGTATAAATTATCAGCCAAATGGTCACTCATTGGTCAGACCTTTTTAGTGTCTCAGCTATTGGAAATGGCACTGGTCATTTCCAGAAGAGCCATGTCTCTCCATAGATAACCCAGATAACTAAAGAATTATGCAATTGGCATTGTGTTACAACAAGCTGCAATACATTTCTAGGATCTTTGCTGGAATAAGTTGGCAAGACCTTAGGCAGCAGCCAAACTATGCAGTGAAATACCACATTTCTACTTTTTTTGTCTTAGAATCTTTAGACTTAATAGCTCTTATTCATTTATTTTTAACCGTTCACTTAAATCTACAGGTAATAACAGACTGTTACAGTGCTTATAAATAGTGCCAAGTGACATTGTTGTCCTTGCTGTGGATGCTTTCATGTTTAGTAAATAGAACTTTGTTTCTGTTGCTCTTTTCTTCTTGAACTCTTTTAAATAATATTGAATCCTGCTCATTTCCAAAGTCATCCCTACTGGCTTACGTAGGGTCTGTTATGCCCGGTATAGAAATCAGCAACAATTTCTTGCTTCTGAGTAATTTCTCACTTAATCATATTTATAACCACATAAAAAGGATAAGGAAGAATAATACATGTTGACATGTATTGGATGCTGTCTGTATAAGCATCTTTCAAAGGTGCACCCTCTAGCTGAACCACCTTAGACCTGGATGGTGGTTAGTCACATCTCTTTCTTCTACTCTGTGGTGCCTTTTCTCTTCCATAGCAGAATCATTACTGGATATAGTGAGGTTTGTGATACTGACACTTTCAGTAAGTTCTGGATGGGCATTCCAAATTAATCTACATAGTCAAACCAATGAGTAAAAGCCGTATTGTCAGAACTTCTAGTTTTCAGTATGAGTTCGTATTTGAACTTCAATCTGCAATGAAAGCTGTATAGCTCAGTGCCATATTAGATTCTCTAATGTTAAATTAAAGAACTTTAATGCTTCCATTAGATAACTCTTACTCAATTTTCTTCTGAGAGCTTCATTGTTTCAAGCTTTAAAGATCAGAGAAAAAAAATGCCCATTTTGACAGAGCAGATTTTAAGAATAATTCAAATTCCATCAAATGAGGTAATTTCTGTGCCTGTCCTAATTGTCAAATAGCTGGTTAACTTCTAGCATGAATGCCTTCAGTTCAGTTAGTCACATTAAGACAAAGATTTGTTGCTTGAGGACACTCATTCTATATGCACTTGCACATCTGTAAAGAATTTTTCCTTGAATCTGTCTCTAATACACTTATCAGATTATTAATAATGTTAGCAAGAACACTGGAGGATTGCATTTTGATACTGGCACACCTTAATTGCAGGGTTTTGCTTTGAAATGTGTTGAGTCAGCTTCTGTGCTATGTAAAATAAATTCATTTCACATGCTTATGATGCCTTGGGCACTGGTATTCATTCATACATTACTAATTATCTGGTGAAACTACAGGTAACAAAAAATAAAATAAATTATGTTAAAGAACATTCACAAAAATATTTTCTATGTTTTAGACTGCTTTAGACTGCTGCTTGTGTAGCACTGTGTGCTGTCACTGTATTAATGTCTGTCTTTGTGGGTTTGTGTTTTGGAATGTATATACTTATTTTAATGTTATTGTGAAACACCTTGGGATACAATGAGTACTAGAACAATGAACAGTGTCTGTATTCTGTTATCTTGACTGATGTATTTGTACTATGTAAGCATTAGAAAAATAGATCCAGCATTCCTCTTTCCATATCACCCACATGTTTCTGGATTTGGATTTCAATCATGTTTTCCCAAAGATAAACCAAAACTTCTCTCATGAAGAAAAAACTCTGATAAGACCCGTTCTTGGTGATGTATGTTGAAATAGCCATTTATTAACAAAGAAACAAAGAACAAACCAAGAGTTTAATTTGTTTCTGTTGTATTGTGATAACAATATAAAACTTTTGCAATCTTTGGAAGGAGGCAATCTTTTTATCTTTGTATTTTAAAATACTTTTTAGAAATTGTGCATGATACATCAGTAAGTACTTTGATAAATATTGTACTAACAGAATCCATTCTTGGGTAGTAACGGGAACTTCCCAGTGTGGAAGAATTGCTATCCCAAGCTCTGTTTATGATAATTTTCTAGAAGTACTAACTCGATCAGTCATTATTTTGGCTTCATTTGCAACTGAATCGTGGATGCAAATGTGGATGTCAGATTATGAGTGCTGCCATGGGAATTTGCAGTGATGTCACAATGTTTTGTCAAGCAGTGGGCAGATCTGAACATTAAAAAAAGAGATGTTATGCTTTTCCCATCCCGTTTTGTTTTATTTTTCTCTTTCATCATTTTCCTACATAAAATCTTTGTGGGAAACGGATGTCACATCTCTAGAGTCATTCATTTCGAATCATTAGCTGTTGGAAATAACCTTTTCAATTTACCAGTTAGGAATTATGCAAAGGAACGCATGCATGTCCCAGAATAAGAGTTTTGTAACTATCCAGAGCAAATGTGAAAACAGTAGGAAAACCTAAAGTCCAAAAAAAGCTTTTTCAAAACAAATCTCTGAACCTCCTGTGTCCTTATCTTGTGCTACAAATTTTTGGGAAAAGTTAATCTAAAGAGATTCCTGTGTGGGTGACATCGCTGGAAATTCATAGTTTCTAATATTGTAAACAGTGTATAAACTTTCTCTGGGTGCTGTGACACTGAAAACTTTATCTGTTTCGCAGACAGAGCACATCCCTCCCTATGATGTAGTGCCTTCTATGCGACCAGTAGTTTTAGTGGGGCCTTCTCTGAAGGGATATGAGGTAATTGATTGTTGAGAATGTTTTCTTTGGCAAAATACTTCACCTCATTTTTATTTGATAATTTATATCATAGACAAATATCTAGACAGTTTTTACTCCTAGTAAATAGATGCTTATTTGTATTTTACTTCATGTCAGAATTAGATGAAGAATAAATTGCATTCCAGTCCTGTTTTTCAGATATGATTTACTGTCAGCTTTATTATACAATATTTTTAGCATCAAGTATTATGAATTTCCTATGTGATTATTAATTTTTTGTTTGTTTGCTTCTAGGTAACAGATATGATGCAAAAAGCGTTATTTGATTTTTTAAAACATAGATTCGAAGGGCGGTAAGTACTTGGCAATGCAAATATACTTCAGTTCAGGTTCTGTTTAGCTAGTGCCAGGATTTTAAGAAATGATGACTCTGTAGAAAATCAGGAATGACACATAATTCCTTGATAAGTGGACTATAGCGTGGATTAGAAGTTTCCTTGGCAGGAAATGCAGAGGTTGTGTTGCTGTGGGAGGTGTTCAGGGGCGTATATTTGAGTGGAAAAAAGAATGTCTCTTTCTTGATGACTGTGACATTCACACCCCAAATTGCTAGATATTTATCTACAAATTAAAAAGTTATTTTAAGTATTTTTCAAGTGATATCTCATCAGTCCTTCCCAGGTTCTGAGCAAAATGACAAGGCAAGGTCCACTCGGATTTGTTTTTGAGCCCTCAGACGTTACTGTAGTACAAATGACAAATGATAATCTGCCTCTAAAAGCAGTAGCATGATCTGTAGCTCAGACCTCACAGACCCATGGACCAGAGACATCGGGTGCATTCTCCACATGTTTTTTGTGACTGGATCAAGCTACAGATTAATATGTGCTAATAGGTTGACATTGTGGGGGGAAAATTGAGAGAACAGGAGAGTGTTATAATAACTTCTATTTAGTTTGGAAGTGGACAAATCAGTAACACTGTTCTGTCTGTCCAGTCAAAACTTTGAAGAGGGAACTTGAGGTTTTTTGTCAATAGCTTCAGCCCTTTAAAATTCAGGGCATTGTGGTTTAAGTGGATGGATTTTCTCTGTCAGAATAACGATGTTGATACTTAACCACTTATAAGTCCCTCTTTTTATTATTCAGGGTTGTCAAACCTTAAATGCATACCTTCAGAACTGGGAGTTAACAAAACAGTGGTTGCAAGCAGAACAAAATTATTATGTTTTTATGTCTTTAAGTATTTTAGAGAATGTCTGATTTTCAGTTGTAGATCTAATTGTGGCAGGGTGAATCCACAAGTACTCTGAATACAGTATCAGATTTGAATCATCCCAAACTTCATTAGCAATCTGAATTGGTACAGAAGGTCCTGAACAAATTTGTACAGGAGGTTCTTAGATTCATGCTACTGCTTTCAGCTGCCACACTGCTGTCCTTGCTCTCATTGCAATTGTTTCACAGTATGAACATATATACCCTTGGTTTTGGAAGCAGACTTGGTCATCCTGGTGAGATGTGTCTCAAAAGACATTAAAATGACCTTAGAAAGACATTAAAATGAAAAATAGCATTTTTCATAGATAGATAAATAGACTGATAAATCTGGCCTTGTTCAATATACCATAATTGCATTTTAAAGGCAAAAAATTTGTTTTGCATGTAAGAAGGAAGACTGGCAGGCAAAAATCCAAAACAGAACAAAAAAACCAAAAAGCTGTAGAAGTTTCTAGTGTCCATCCATTGAACAAATAAAGATAACTGATAACTAACCCCAATATGAGTTTGATTTAATTTTAAGACAAATGGCATTATCTGTGAGGAGCTGTGCCAGAAATCACACTCTTTGGTTATGTTTTTAGCTAGAGTTAAATCATGTCTAAATTTCCAAAATTATATTACTAATCAGTATTTTCCAAATAATTCTGTTTTTCCATATTAACTTCTGGCTTTGTTAATTTTCTTAGGGTTTTAGATAAGTGTATACACATGTTGAGCTTGTTGGGAAATGACCTGTTGGATTACATTTCAGATGAACAAACAGCATCTGACAGTGCTTGCTAGAGAGGAGCCCTCCCTGTTCTTAGCAAATCCATTTCCTCCTTTTCAATTGCAAGTAAAATCCTACAAGGAAGAACAAGGGAATATCATCAATCTGATTTAACTCTCAGCACTGGAAAAATGTGACCTCTGAACCTCATTAGACCAGAGTTTGAAATGGAACTTAAGGGTGTATTTTGACCTGTAAAGCAAAACAAAGCAAAGTAACTGTTTTCCTAGGGTGAAGAATATGCAGAAGGTTATGTAGCAAACAACTGAAAGTAACTGCTTCTTTCTTGGCCCATCTTTCCTCACAAACACAAAACTGAGCCTGCCAGTTTTCAAGTACATGTTTCTCTGTGTTACAGTTCCCATTTTTACGTGGCCAGCATATTGCTGGATCTTTCTGGAAAATCATAGGTAACTCTTGCACTCTGTTAAAAAACACATGCTAGTAAACTGGACAATAAAATTTAAATAAAAAAATAAATAAGTTATATTGCTGTATTAGTTTCCCTGCTAAGCCTTACCTTTAACTTTTAATTCTACATATCCCTGTATGTCTTATACGTACGGCTGAAATAAGGCAGGTTGTCATTCAGTCCCATTCAAGAAATTGGGGAAAGGAGAAACCAGCCTTTCAATTCTGGGCATACTGGTGCAAAGTCAGACCCTCATCAGACCCAGAGACCCCAGGGAAGTCCCACCTTCTGCAGCACATCTCTGACCTTCTCCTGCTTCCCCTCTGCCCCGGCACTTGTAGCTTTGCAGGCAGTGGTCATACTGCATTTCGAGACTGCACAGAAGGATGATGTCTTATCAAGAGTTCCTGTAGCAGTATTAGTTAGATGAAGTTTTTTTCCTGTTCACATTGTGGGAAGCATACTGTGCTGCTTAGAAGAGCAAGTTTTCCTATGGTCTTAGCCGTCTTCTAGTGTAAATGAGAATTCTCCCCACATCCCGGAAACATAAGTAACATTCTGTACTATTTTACTGTCTTTATTGTTGCAGTATATCAATTACACGAGTCACAGCAGACATCTCGCTTGCCAAACGCTCAGTATTAAACAATCCCAGTAAGCATGCGATAATAGAGCGATCCAACACGAGATCAAGCTTAGGTAAGTACCCATAATGATGCTATCTGCAAATTGCCTGTAAAGTATACTACTCTCAATTCATATGCGTAAGCCAAAAATAGCCTTCTCTCTGCTGTGAGAAAATCACAGTTCCCATAATCCAGAAATCCTGGCACTAGAAATCATTTTAAAATCACTGCCCTGTAAACTTCATAAAGTGCTGAATTTGGTTTATCCTGCTTATGCTCATTTTCCATGTTTTGCTGTTTGCCTCAGTGGGGAGAAGTAACCATCCATATTAAATCTGAAGACATGTTCTTCCAGTTGAATGGAAGTGACAGTTTTCAAATACTTGGAATTATATGGATGTTACTGATATTGTGCATTATTTTTGATAACTTTATTAGTAATGACACCTACTGATATGAGGCCTGAAAAAAGTTATTGAAGTATACATTTTATGAATTTTGTATCACTTTAAACTAATCCTGAAGTTGGTACAAAAAAAGAAGGATGCAAAAGTGGTTTTAAAAATGTTTTTAATATGTTTTTTAAAAACTGTGTAGCTAGGGTCATAGCATACACATCTGTCATCTTACATGAGTCATTTTGTACTGAAGTTTGTCCAGTTTTATTAATAATTAAACATTTATTAGCCAGAAAGAAAAACAAGCTTAGCTGGGAAGTTGTAACTAAATGTCACGATCTGCAGTACGGGTGTCTAAAGTGGAGCTTGTCATCACAAGGTGTCCTTAGACCAAAGAGGAAAAGGTGGACACTTCAGAGTCCTAATTCCTGACTGACCTTAGCCTTTCCTATAGTGTGAGGTGTTTTATATCCAGGACTCTGTTGCTACCACTAGTGGATTCCATGTATAGAGACACCTGGAGATAGCTAGATGGTATAGTGGAAGGTTCCCTGCCATTGCAGCGAGGTTGGAGCTAGATGTTCTATCTTTAAGGTTCCTTCAAACCCAAACTGTTCTATGAATCTAAGATTCTAAGATGAATCCTGCCAGGAATCTACGCACTCAGCCGAGATGTGGAACATAAGTGCCCTAAAAAGTCCTGTTCAAGTCCCCAATCAAAGAAAAAAAAAAGGAAGAACTTGTTGATCACAGGTGAATGCTCCAATCATGTTTCTGCCTTTACATTGCTGCAGGTTCCTCTTAGCACCCTTTGAGAGATCTTGGTTTCCCCCAAACACAGCATTGTATCTTGAAAACTTGTAAATCTTGTGGAACAGGAAAGGAATTTCATTCATCCTATTAAGTGGATTCTTTATCAGTTTTGTCACAAAAAAATTTCTGACTCCACCTGTGCCATAACTGAATATTTAACACTTGCCTAATATAGCTGTCCTTCTTAGAAAAAGCTTCTCTGCCTTAAAAAGTTTGACTACCCTTTCTTGAAAATTTACTTCTTAAAACCTTTACTCTCAGCTATGTGAAGTCTGAATTTTTGCTTGCAAGTAGTCTGATAGCTTCCAAGTGTGTCTTAAGTGTTTTCAAATAGCAAAATGCAATGTATTGTAACAACATAAGTAATATCTTTACACACAAGAATATTCTTTTATGTAAATTTCAGTCTTGTAACCAAAGTCTGTTTAATAATCTGTTGAAAAGATAGTGTCACCTGTTTTGAATAACTGAAAATCAGTAATAAGGATGGAGGTCACCCAGTCATAGAACAAACAGAATCATGATGATTAAGTTCCCAACCTGATCATCAAAGTGTGTGCAATTTTGCAATACTACACAAATATATGCAGCAGTAAAAAGCATATAATCTATCCTCATGCTAAAAGATTCTCACATATGTAAAACAGCTATCACAAAAATGTATACAGGAAAAAAAAGTCTATAAAAATGAAATGCTGCCCAATCTTGAACACCTTTATCCTATGTAGAACCTTACCCTTGAGAGCATCAACATCTTTTCTTTGTGTCAAGGTACTTTTTTAGATAGATGTATTTAAAATGGAATTTCTGACAGAACCTCAGTTGAAGAGACTCAAAAGATGACAGGGATTATGTATATATGTAAATATGTGCATAGATAGATACATCTCTAGTTTTTGTAACAGGCCTGTTATTATTAATTAAGATTTCTGCTACATATCAGATCTTCAGTTGCTTATAATTGTTCTAAAAATTAACTGATTTATAAAATAATCCTGAAGCATCTTGGGAAATATTAGAGCAACTGAGTCATTTTAACCATGAAGTTAGGGCAAAAATTAATTTTACCTACACTAAAATATTCTCAAAACCTTTTCTTTCAGAAGATGTAATCCTTCCATAGTTCTAGTAAACTCCAGGGTTTTGAAATTTGCTAGTGAATTGAATGAAATTTCAGTTACATGTTTGTGGGCATTTTTAATGAAAATAACGAGAAAACTTTCCCAAATTGTTAGAAGCTGCCATTAACACATGCCAAGCTTTGCATCTGAATTGTTTAAAGAATCAGCCTTTCTTGGGCAAAGTCCCCAGCAATGATGCTGAGCAGAACTTGCTCCCAGCAGATTGAATCAGGTTAGCCAAGCAGAACTAAAGTGGAAAGATGCTCAACTTTCAAGTTGCAATCTCTACTTTGCTGTGCAGCATGGAGTATGGAATAAAAAGTCATTTTCTTTGAAGATGTTTACCTGGAGAAACAGGTGGCTGACCGGGTTGAGGGAGGAAGGCAAGTAGTGAAAATCCATTCTGGAAAAGGTTGGATTTCTGGAGAATCCATTGACACAGTACCTTCAGGGTCTGTGCTCGAGATACGGGGTAAACCGTGGGAGGACAAAAACCAGCCAGGAAGGAAGTCAGGCAGAGAAATGATGTAGCAGCAGTGTGTTGGGAGGAAAACTGAGATAAAAAAAATTAAGCTGGAGTCAGAAAAGGTAACTGCTATTGTAAGACGGTGGGAAAACCCTTACACAACCCAAAATTAAAAAGATACGAGGAGTGTTACAGCCTGTTTCCTTGCTTACCTGCAACATACCTCAAGGTAGAAACAAGAGTCAGACTCAGAAAATATCTTTGTAGTCTGCTGGTAGGTGGCCTCTCCTGGCAGTGGTTCACAAGGAAGATGACAATATACCTCTTCTGTGAGCATTTAGTTGGCTGAAGCAGAAGAGGTGAGTGGCAATTTCACACCATACAGTGGTTTTTTTTTTTTTTCAGTTTGTGTGGTGAATTTGCTCTAAGACAACAAAAAATCCTATTAAAAGGATATTATTAGGTTTAAAAATTCAACTTTTGAAAAATAAAGGTTAGGAAGTGATAGTAAGAAGGCTAACTGTGTAGCTTCTTAGTAGCTTTAGGTTTATGTATGCTATGATTCAGTCTTTGGTTAAGTGTTTGCAGACTACTTTTCCATCAGTCCTCTGCCTTAGTTTTCTTGAAAAAATATGCAAACTAATGTGGGGAATTGGAATTGTTCAGTGTATTGCTATTTCCCTTTTTTCCCCATATTAACTTATATGGGGAAATATATGTATGGGGCAAGGAACTTCAGGAAGGCAAATGAAACTCTCTAAAAGTACAATAGGACATTTTCAGTTTATGTTCCTGTATTGGAAAGGGATCTGAATTTCAGTCTTAAGCGTACTGAGCACTGGTTTACCTCTGTGGTTCAAAAGATGTTAATTCTCTGTTGAAAAATGGAATGACCCCAGTGGGAGGGGGATCTGCTCTATCTGATGGCCTGCAAGCTACAGCACTGCGGCACGGTGTGCCATGGGCCTCTTCTGAATCCCAGCAGCCTGTACACTCACCCACGGCCAAAAAGTAGCCCCTTGACACCACTGAAGGCTTAGTGCCAGAGATGACAGCCTTTAAAGCTCACCAAGGCAGTGCAGAGTGTGCCACGTACTGGGGTGACTGCCAGTGCCTCGAGCCAGCGTGAATGCCAGCACCCACTGGCAGAGGATGGAGGCACAGAGGGAAGGAGCACCCCCCTCCTTCCCTTCCTGCTGGATCCCTCCACGCTGCCTCCCATCCTGTCACTGGCTGTCTTGGCTTGCCAAGTCAGAGGTGAGGTGCAGTGCTGAAGGGTGGAAAGGGAGACTCCCTTTTTACTGAATTAACTGAAGAGCCCAGTGCAATAGTGGCTTTGCTGCTTCTGATGCGGAAATGCTGTATAGTATTGGACTAGTTATTTACAGACTTCATAAAGATGACTGGTTTTCCCTCATGTTGTCTGCATGCTTCAAGCATGTTTTATAGAAATACTAAGTATTGTAGCTGAAACAGAGATTCAAGCTTTGAACCTGTCAAACAATAGGGTATGCCTTTAAAATCAGCATGTCGCATGGTAATGCACTGAGTTGGAAAAGGCAGAGGGAAACCAGGCAGTCCTATGGACTGCTGGAGCTCCTGTTGGGTACCTTGTGAAATACCAGCCTTGTGACTCCTCATTCCCCAGAAATCCTCTTATTTTAGGCTCTTCTCTTTGCAGACATTTACCTGGGGAGGCATTCTTCTCATTCCAAGCCTAGCTCAAAGAACTTTTCCCTTCTCTCAGATCAGTACTGATATCCTGTACTGACAGTACAGAGCAGCATCAGGAATGTCCTGAGTCTTAGTACTGACTTCTAAAAGAAGCTTCAAGGTTATGTTCCATTTTGGAAGAAAGAATCCCCAGAAATCAGGATTTCCTGTTGGATGGCTTCCATATTTCTAGTCTGAATGTAATTTTTACTGTGGTAATTACTCTGAAGGATCAGACACTACATTTCTGAAATTGAATCCCCCAGAATTATTCATAACTTGTGATTATTCTTTGTAATTCAATTTTCTCTGTGGAAAATGCAAATAATTCCAGCTTCTCACCTAACCAGGATGTTTCAAAGTGAAAAATCGTTTTATTGCATCAGTGAAGTACCACCACAGTAAGTTCCACAAAGTAGCCCATAAATAATTTATTCATTCTGTTTTCAGAGAAAGATAAGTTCTAAATGAGATCTGAAACACATATTTGACAATGAAGAGAAATTAAATGACTCAGTGCCTTCTTTTCAGTTGACAGTGTATGGAGTTGCATACTGAAAGAGACAGCAGCCCTACAGGAACAACTTTATTGTAGATTCCTGGGTGTGCTGTCTTACACTACCGATCACAAAAGGTTTGATTTAAGAGAGCTATTTTGGCATTTCCTACTTTATTAGTATTAGCTTTCCAGCCAGTAATATTCTCTACTGAAGTAGAGTTTCAGTCATGGATAAATCATTGAGTCGGCTTTCAGATGACATTAGTTCTTTTCTAGTATCTGCTAGCAGGTCTGCTAGGGGTCCTGGGAAATTAATTTTTTCTCTACCTATATTTTCCCTTCTGTAAACTAAAAATAATAGGGCCTTTTCTCCAAATCACTGGAAAAAAAAAATAAAAGGAGAATTTCAGCAAGCACTATACTTGTGCTGGTTTTCTTCTTTTGTCCAGACTATCTATGATGTTCTATCCTAGGTATGTAAAACTGGTATTTATCACAATAAAAATTTGATATTGTTGAGGAAATGCAGAGTTTGTTTTGGTTTGCTCAGGTCTTCTGGCTGCATAGTTGTGGGATATGGGGAGATGAGTTGCTCTCTGCCTGGCTCCTCCTTGAACAGTCAGTGGCACATGGATGAAGACCCGTGTGTTTATTCCTACATCTGGTGTCATTTAAAAATGGCTTTTTATTACAGCAAATATAGCTCCCCAGAACTGCTTTATGTTAATCCAAATCCCTCCCTCCTTCCAGATTCAATGGGAAACTATTCTTTTACTCACCCACTTTGTGAAGTGGTGCCTCATGCAGCTAGACAACCAGGCCACTGATCTATCCCTCAGTTATGCTCACATTTGTGAGCAGCAGTTTAACTGCAGCAGAGAAGGCTATTTCTTAGACTTTTGAAAATATACTGTTGGGGTTTAAGGATTCTTTTAATAAGCGTTCTGTCAATTACTTAATATAGTACAAAGGTAATGTGCTTGATATATTAATACCAAATACTTTTTTTTTCTGAGAAATAAATAAACCACTTTTTGAGAGCTCTTACCTTATCACCCAATGTAGATCTGCAATATTGTGTGTATTGTTCATAATTGTGCATAGCACGAAAACAGTGAAGTGAACACCATTATTTGGAACTGATTTAATAGATAACCCAGATTTAATTTCAAAGAGGCAGAGACAAACAATGTGATAACCAGGAGTAGGAATAGCCATGAGGAGCTGGATATACAGGATTATAGGGTTGTCTCAATCAGCTTAATGCTACATACACCTATCGACTGACAGTTTGCTTTTGTAATGGAATCAGTTAAAAATAGACTTGGGATTTGAATCATTGGAAACCAATGCTACCACTGCATATCTAGTACAAAAGTAATGTTCTCAAGAATTTTTAAAAATTAGTGTTTGACTTGTAATGATTTAGGAGGATGGTACAGTCTTATTCCTCTCGTATGTGAAAGATTGTTTTGTATATAAAAAGGAATGTTTGCTTGTCAATACTGTTACACGTTTAACATGTGAGATGCTAGAACTAAATTTAAGGAAGGGCACATTAATAAATTTTTTAAAAGCCTGGAAGAAATCTGTCATTTTGAACAGAATTTTTTTCTCCAAGAAGGTACAGTACATGGTTAAATCTCCTTCACCTGAAAATCAGCCCCAAATTGGCTTAGTTAAATTTTTATATGGATACATGCCATTTGCAGAAACTGTTGAACCAGCTTTGTGCTTTTGCTGCATTTCTTCGTCAAAAGAACCCAAACCTTTTTCTGTGTATGTTACACTTATTATAACCTTACCTCATGCTGTATGCTTTGTACGAAACCTGATTGTCTTGGCTTTTTCCATTCTTTGCTTCATTAATGCTCTCCTTTTCCAGATGTTTTAGGTATGTATACAAGCTTGCAAATTACTTTTCCTGCTGTTTTGTGTTCAGTGCTTTATTGTACCTCACAGAACCACCGTGTGTTTCTCGCATCTGGCTCACTGATAGACAAAAGCTGATCCTGTACTGTGTTGCTAAGTCTTTCTTTTAAAAAACCTTGCTGATTTTCCTTATTTATTTTCAAGTAATTTTTAAAAGTAGAGTAGACATTGACAAGTAAACACTAAAGATTAAGTATTCCACTGTACATTTCTAAGGTGTGTGCACCTAATCTGCATATTCTAACACAGATGTGTGAATGTTAATGTAAAAAATGTCATTGTGTATGTGTTAAATCAATTGCAGTCACATGCCTGGGAATCTATTTATTTGCTTTCTCCGTGCACATGCAGTAACCTGTCAGGCATTACATGCACCCACTTTGAATGTGCAATTGAGTGCCAACCTTTGGAAAGTTGTCTATAAAAATGTATAGAGCCCCCATTTACATCATTAGGTTGATATCCCAGTTTTGTCTTCTGAAAATGAAACATAAACGCTTGAAAAAATAGTAGTGGATTACCTGTGCAAATTTCAGCCTCATGGTTTTATTTTCTTGATATTTGTGTGAAAAGGCAGTTGAATGCTTGAAACTATGGTAACAATTTATTTGTTTTGTTTATATATATAAGTATGAATACACATTACATATTTTATCCATATATGATAATGTTATTATGTATTCTCCATGTTTGGTAATTTAATGAAAGTTGTTTGAAATAAATGTTTCCCCAACTATAAATCAAAGACAAATTTAAAATAGTGCTAGCTAGGCCTCATAAAAATCCTTCCTTACTTTCAGAGGCCAGGAAACAGGAATGCAAAACTGGGATTTAGCCAAGAGCGTGTTCCCTTTCCAAAGTCTCAAGGATCTAATATAGTTAAAGAAAACAAAAGTGGTGTTCAGTGTGTTGTGGAAAATCCCGATTGTCCTTTTTTTAATTTTATCTTCAAGGTAGTTGGGACAAATGTCCCAAACTTTCACTTCGAGGCATTAAATCTTCATGTATGTTAATCTTTTAAACCTGAACCTGCCTTGAACCAGAATGCTGCAATTAAAATAGCAGCTAAGATCTTTTGGGTTTTCATGAGGATGTAGCTACACTTCTTTTTGCACACAAATGGGGAAAGAGAAGCAAGAAGTTCCCGAACCTGTTATAATTTATCGGTCTCACATGTCCCAAAATGCACTATTATCCTGCCAGGCCAGCCTTGGTTTTCTTAACATCTAAGGTCAGAGTTTCCTTAATGAATTCTTTAGGTACTTCTGGATTAGAAGTTTGGTACTAACTTTCCAATATTATAACTTGCAAATAAGTTTTTGATACAGTATTGGCAAAGCATTTCAATGAAATTTCCTGAATGTCTTCAATGGGGGGAAAAAAAATCTTAGTTTCTGTAAATTAGAGATAACTCTCAGCAACATGTCCCTATATTTTCTCCTAATACTTCACAGAAATGTGTATGATTGGTAATTATGCTGAAACAAAACATGCTAGAGACAAAGGAATACAGCAATGTATTAGAATAATGTTTAAGGTTACGGATATCTGTATAAACCCCGATATTTTTAGCCATTTAGCTGTTTGCTTAAAGGCAGAGTACAGTTTGTGTTTCTTAAAACTATTCACACTATAGGCTGAATTGATACAGGGTTTTTTTCCTTTCTCCTGAGCTCACCAACTGATGAAAAGTTGGTGTCTGTGTTCTCATTTTATCCAAGACTACGGGCCTGAGTTGTTTAACCAGAATGCAAAGAAGTCTGGGTTCAGTCCTGTTCTCTGGCATGAACTCATAATTTCCATCCCCGTGACAGGGCTGTGATCACCTTTAGGATGGTTGTTGGTTGGTCCTGCTGAGTCGTACGCACTTTGCATAATAATTAAACTTTCCCTGGTGAAGGAACTGGAATCCATGTGTTTTGCCTCCCACTCTAAGCATCAGGCTACAGAGTCAGTATCTCTCCCACTCAGTGAATACGCAAATGTTTTGCGAGTGGCACACCAGCAGCAGGAGGGGTTGAATAGCCAGCGATGGAGTAGTGCCATATTCTATCTGTGAAAAATGTTGAACATTTTTATTTATGTTTGTTCTGAAAAAAAAACCAACAGACTTAGGGAACACTTACTTGGTGCCTCTGTATGGACCAGAGTTATAAAAGTCTGTAGGACTGCACTGAGTAATGAGGCATGGTACAAAAATACCCAAGTTAGTGCCAGCCTGATGTGATGGTATCCTTTCTGAACTAGGCAGAGAGACTTGCTTGATCCCCTGGGCCATATAAATTTTAGACTACTTCTTTACCCAGTTTTACTATCCCCATTACTCCTTAACAGAGTGTAGGGGAGCTTAGTGATGGGAGCAACACCATGGTACTGCATGGCACCTTCTGGATCTGCTCTGGTTTTGTCTGGCACAGTCATCTCAGTGCAGCTCTCCCCTGTGCAGTGCTCATCCATTCATTTCAGCTGCAGTCTGCTGATTTCAATCCTTTCCATTAATAGGCCATTAAAATTTACTTCCAGTTTAAACTTGGCATAAGAAGCATCATTCCATGAATGCTATTGTTTTGCTAGCCCAGAGAAATAGGGAAGGATGTAGATATCTTTATGTGCTATTTAGCATTTTTAAATGACACTATCTGTTTTATATTTTCACATAATTACAGTATTGCATTTCAGGAGATGTTAGTTCATTATAAATAGATCGTGGTTATGCTGAAGTTTCCAAACATGGCATTGTATCTGTCAATACCACTTGGACGTGTGTGTGCATTAAAAGCCATCTGAATTCTGCCTAAACTGAGCCTCAGCAGGCAGGAAGAGGAAAACCCTGTTTTCCTGCAGCACCTCACCCTACATCTCCCCTTCAGCAGAGCCCAGACGGGACCGCCAAGCAGAGCAGCAGACATGCTTCTCTCCTTTCTGCCTTATCCCTTGCAGGAGCCCCATCTGTTAGGCATGAGTAACACATGCAGCCACTTTTCCTGGAAAATATTGTCATCCTCCCACTCCCACCCTCCCCTTTTTACGTAACAAGCTAGTGGCGAAGGTATTCGGTGGAGATCAGAGAAATATAAGTATATTCACTAAACTACATTTGTGTTAGAAATTTGATTAAAACACCTGTAATCCAGGTATCTTTTGATCAATTGCCTGAGGACTAAGCCAAAGCATTTATTCCCTCTTACTTGCTTATGTTTTCCAAGACTTTTTCCTTCTTAGCTGGGTATGATGCAGCAGAGGCTGCAGCCTTCTGCTCCCCAGCACTGGGATGCCCTCACGGTGTGGAGTGGGACACACAGTCCTGCCTGGAGACTGTGGGACTGAACCTCCCTGGCTGGGGAAGGAATGAAACTCTATGTCCCCTACCCAGCATGACCCCTCTGTTAGCAACCTGCCTGCCCAGAGCAGCATGGTGCTTGAGGGGAGGAAAGAGGAAGATGAGAAGGAAGAAGTCAAACACCCATGTACGTGTGGGGTTTCTTATTAGCTTACTCTGTTCTGCTCAGATACCATGTAGCTTACTGGATTATCCTCAGTAGCATCTTGGCCTCCTTGCTTTGTAGGCAGTGAGCACAAATATATAGTGCAGTCCAGGGTAGCCTGCTATGGCCAGGTACCTACATTCTGGTTACAGCAATACCTAATGTAGACACACTTGTGATTTTTCACTCAATATAAACATGTATATACACACATGCTCCCAAATTGAAATTTAAAATTTTAATTCTGTCAGTCAAGCTCATGATTTTCTTCTTAATTAAGTCTTGTGTGGGCCCAGCTCAATAGCCACCGCTTTCTTTTTTTTATTTTTTCATTTTCATTTTCTTGAATTTCAGATATGATCTTTATTTATTTCTAAGCATTTTTTTTTTTTTCGTGCAAGACAATCTACATGCTTTTAAGGCACTGGGGATAAAAACCACATTTGTTTCTTTCGTCTTGGTTGTGGAATTTGTGATGTTGCCTTAAACTTCTCATTACTCCAATTATATTCATGAAATTTAGTAATTAATTATTTTCAAGCAACTATGTTTGTATAAAAGACTTAGCATAAGAAAAATCATGGCTACTGGTGCTGTTCTCCTTAATTTACAAAATTATTTGAAAGCCCTTTATGCAAGGTGCTACTAATCATTTGATATGGCATGCATTGACTTAGGTGTGTTCTTCTCATGCCGTATGTTTGTAGTATCAGGAGCCCTGTTTAAAAAACTAGAATACTTTGTCTCTGTGGCTGTTGCAGTCCAAGTAGCAATTTACATATCTGTTTCTATGAACAAAACAGAGCCACTGATACTGTAGACATCAGCCAAGGTCAAATTAAATAGGATATAAAAGTCATACTGTGCGCAGTTGACAGTTTGTGAACCTCACTGCTCCTTGTGAAGATCAAAATCTCTTTGCTGCTTTTAGGAAATATTTTGTGGTTCTAATTTGGCCTTTGCAGGCCAGAAGCATGTCCATTTTGCATCTCACCTCTGTCATGAAACTGCCATCTCATCAGGGTCTTCCTAAAACAAAGTGCTGACATAGCCACTGCTCTGTCAAGCTGAGTGTGCCAGTGACTCCTGGCTGCTATGGATGCTTTCTGCCTAAGTTTGAAGGAAGATTGTGTTTCTCCAGCTGTGTAGCATAGAGAATGTTCTTTTACCATCTCATTATATAAGTGACCCTAAATTCCACCATAGTTCACTATGTTATTAGTGAATTGACACAGCTAAAATGCAGTGTTGTTGTGTCTTTGCCTTTACTTTAGGTGAGATTATTGTAATGAACAGTTAAAGACTTTTGCTTGAAATTCATTTTTGAGGTCCACCTGGTCTAAAGAATATTTGTCTGCCCCCATAATGGGGTAAGCCCTTTACTAGTGCTCTTACTGCACTGAATTTCTGTTCATTTCAAGGTGCAGTAGGGATATTGAGAATTAATATTTGGAAGTAAGTTTAAATATGCTGTATTTTAAGTTGTCTGGGAGACATGTACTTACTGTTTCTTAGAGTTGCATGGAATAAATAGTTCCATGCTCCTGTCATTTAAAATATGTTTGCGTTCTGGTTACTAAGGAGGCCATATGAAATAGATGGTAAGGGTGACTTTAAAATTTGATAGCTAATTTCTGGGTTTGAGTGTTGTAGCTGGGCTGCCAGCATTTCATAATGATTGTCACAGTAGATCTAATTATTTTTATGCCTCTCATTAAGATTGGCAAATACAATTTATTGGAGCTTAATGTTATAAGTTCCCTCCAGTTATGCCTCTCCAGTACATAAGAAGGGACAATTTTCTAAATAGACAGTATTCATGGAGGTGGGAAGATTGCAAAGCTATTACTGTGCTGCTTTGAAGATACCCCTCTGTCACTGTTCTCAGCTCCCTATTTTAACTACCAGTGACATTTGTATTACTATCCCCAGATGACATTTCAAGTTCTTTGCTTCCTTTGGGCAGAAGTCTGAGAGAAGATTTGTGTTGAGTGTCTTGTTGTAAAGGAATCTATGGGTATAGAATTGGGGTTTTGAGAGATGTTGCTAAAGAAAGATGAAAACCAAAGCTGTAGCAGTGGATAAAGCCTTTGTCACCTAAAAAGAGAAGCTACTATTATGTAAGTAATTGGCCCAATCTTATGTGTAAATTTAGAATTCAAAGAAGATTTCAAGCTAAATGAAAGCTTTTCGAGATGCTGAAGAAGTACTCTAAGGAACAGGAGATAGAGACCTCTTCAACAATCTCTGGCATTTTTCCCATCCATTCTTGACTGGAGAAGTAGAGGCACATATATCAGTTCACCAATCACACAGTATAGTTCCTTGACCTTCTCTCCTACACTCAAGTTTAGAAAAATGAGTACTGAAATATTTTTTGGTTGATGAAAAAGATATCTCTCGCTCTTCAGATTCAAGTGGAAACTATTGGTTTGTAGAGCCATAGTTACCTGCAGTTATTGCCCCGGGTGTGTTTCACAATAGAACATACCCTGAGGCATACTCTGGCAAAGGGTGATTCAAAAAGTATAGCAGGAAATCTAGTCCACAGAGATGTGTTCTATAGTGGCAGAAAAGTGCTTCCAGCGGTGTAGCAAATACTGCTACCCTAGAAAAAATTATGATAGAAGCAGATTTTGCTGGTTATAAATTGTCTTGAACAAGGGTTTTTTAGCAGTCTGGAATGGTCTTAAAATGATACATTAACTGATACTGACTGAAGTGTTGATCCTGGTTTGAAATTGCAAAAAAACAATCCAAACTCATCATCAGAACAGCATGACAAGTTATCACTGATATGTTTATTTGAGTTGTCATTTGGACTTAAATTAGGGGTAGATTATTGACTGTCTTCTACTAAAACTCAGAGACAATGGTGTCCAGTGATTTCAGCAGTATCTCTACACAGCAAAGCTGCAGAAAATGTAATGAATGTGCCAAGAACCATGAGTTCTGCCTTAAAACATGTGGTCCTAATTCAGACAGCAGCCAGGCCACAGTGCTTTCATTGACCAGCAGGAAAGCATGCACCAATGCTTTCCATACCACGCCATGCACATCTCACAATGTTTGCTGTTGTAAACGACTGATTGGCATGTACTCACCCGAAACTGGAGATAACTACAAACATTTGGAAGTGACCTCTAATAGATCCAAACAGTGTCAACCTCCTCCAGTAAAGAATATCATATACAGATTTTCTGATGACCATTTAGATGTTACTTCATTAATAAAATGACCATAGCAATCAGCTATTGATCTGGAACCAAAACACTGAGCTAAACTAGCTGGGATGCCTTGCTCTCTCTTGGAAATTTTGCAGCCTTGTTAAGGTACCTGATTTATTCAGTTGCTATTCTAAGATACCAAAAATCAATCTCTTCACACCTCTTGAAAGAGACTCTCTAACCAGATCACATAGGTTGTTTCCAAGCAAAAGTAAAGCTTTTGCCAGTATAGTGGATAAAAGCCTGATAGTGTAATTTCAAGAAACTCTCTATTAAGTTTTTGGTACCTCTTATTGACCTTTAAGTTTCTGTTGGTTGTCTTCTAATATTTACTTTGAATGGGCAAGATATCTAATCTAATTTTGGTTCATGGACTGTGAACAACCTTTAAAGGGAAACCTATATGAGTTACTGTCCTGTCTGCCTGATGACTTTCTTTGCAGACTTGCACAAAACATCCAGCTTCTGTAATTTCTCAGACTATAGCAAGATTTGAGCAGGAAATGTGAGTCCATTTCAAGGATGATTTGGCTATTACAAGATTCAGTTTTGTTTTATTGGGGAATGAAGACAGTTTCTACACCACTTGTGAAAGCAGATGCAGCCCATCTGTCTTGGAGAGGTTTGCCCTGGAAAGTACTGCCAATCAGACAGGGTGCTGAGGAGCTGGGAGCATGACTACCAGAAGAAGAGATGATTTTTCTCTGGGAAAATCACTTTTCCAGATCTTCTGGGGTTGTGAGGAAGACACCATAGCATTATTTGGATTATTGAGCTATTTCTCCAAAAAAGGTGTTTTACACGTAATAAAATTTTTATGTGGTACCATATTGAGGCCAGTATATGAAGGAAACTGTTTTCCAGAGCTTTGATAAGTTGAAGTAAATGGAAAAACATGAGTTTCTGCTAATATAGGCGCTTCAGTACTTCCTAATGCCTATCTTAGGCACTCGACTGTGAGCAAACTGCTTACTGCATAAGATTAAAGTCTGAGCTGAAATTATTTACATGCAGGAAATTTTTGACATAGTAAGATTACCGTTTGATGCAGCAGGTGTTCATACTTCTTTTTTTCTTACATACATGGTCTGGGGTTTTGTAAGGAGGTGTTAACAGTATCTCTCCAGTCTGGAATGGTAGGAATCAGTGAGGTGAAAGAGGCAGGCAGTGCTGCCTGCAAAAGCAGCAAATCAGAGCTGAAATGCTCTCATTAATGTTGCATTCATTACTGTAGTGTGCCAGGGACATGCAAGGATAACAGCTCCTGCAACCAGAGGAGGAGCAACACACCAGTCTAAAACATTTTTACATTTCTTAAAACTAATCATCTCTTAGTATTCTCATAACTCTAATTTTCTATTTCTCTGCAGCTGAAGTTCAAAGTGAAATTGAACGGATTTTTGAATTAGCAAGGACACTGCAGTTAGTAGTGCTTGACGCTGATACCATCAACCACCCAGCTCAACTAAGCAAAACCTCTCTGGCTCCCATTATAGTATACGTAAAGATTTCTTCTCCTAAAGTAAGTATTGTAGTCGCCTTCATGCTCTTTTGGTCTTTTTTTTTTCTTTTAATTTTATTTTTTTGGTCTTCAGATAATCACATGTCTTCACTCAAGTTCAGAGGCTGTATATTGTTATTGCTTCCCTTTGGATGGTGAAGTATTAGTAATCAAAAAAGTATCTCAGCTCTAGTGTTACCAAGACCCATTTTGCAAAAAGATGCTCTAGTTCCAATGGGTTTTTTAATTGGGGTTCCACTTTTAGTATTAGTCACGTTAAGTAATGCTAATGGTTTGTTGAATCAAAATAATACAGAAATGAAAGAAACATTTTCACATGATTGCTAAACTTCAACACCTCCTGATAGTATACTCTTTCATTCCTTGAAAAAAACATGTACTGACCTTGTGAAGAGGCATTTGAAAGAGAAGAATGAACATGTGGGAAGAGAACTCAGGAGATCAATTAAAAAAATTCAACTTAGAAAAAAAAAATAGAAGCAGCAGAGCAAAGTAGGAGGGGAACTTTTTAGTGACTGGAACAAAAAGACGTCGGGAAGTAAATGAAAATTAGCTCATTCTGGATTAAAGAGCATGGGAAATGTTCCTGAAGCCAGCAAATTAAGAATTTGCTCTGCTCAAGTGAGCAGTTTAAAATGTAAACATTTGTTAATGTTAACAAATGTTAACAAAAATGTTAACATTCATTATATATGTACATGAAGTCTGAACTTGGTCACTTTTATTAATATCTTACTTTTCACAGGTTTTACAGAGGTTGATAAAATCTCGAGGGAAATCTCAGGCCAAACACCTTAATGTTCAGATGGTGGCAGCTGATAAACTGGCACAGTGTCCTCCCGTGAGTTACTGTCAATTTATGTCTTGTCTTTGAAAGGTGCCTTTCTTTTCAAGCACGAGGTTAGTTACATAATTTTTGGAAATGTTTGCCCTCTTCTGGCCGTACGTCACTATTGCTTTTTTGCAGAATGCCTCCTGAGGTCTCTGGGCTCATCACAAGGGTGCAGGGGAGAAAAAAGTCCTAGTCACAAGCACTTATTAGGATGTGTGCTGATACATTAGGTGCTTCAATAAACTGAACATTTGCTTTACTTGATAATTTTAGGGTGTTTTTGGTCTAAAAATGAACCCTCTTAGTGGCTATGCTTTATCTCTGGTACTTTAGGATAGGGCCAATGGTTTCAGTAGCTCCCCTGGGGCTTATATCACCACAGCCATTACTGTTGATGTTCTTGGTCACAGTTTTAGCAAAGAGCTGAGGAGTACCTGAGAGCTCTGCAGTTCTTCTGGTGATGTGCACTGAAGTAAATTCTCGCAATTTCCACCATAAAGCAGACGTGATGAGATCCCAACTGTGTTTTAAACATGACATGCATTGCTACCGGCATACTCAGCTGTCAAGAGTATGGGTAAGATACCAGAAGATGAAGGTTCAGTTCAGTGACCTTCACAGAGACCTGCATAGGCCCTCAAAGATACCTTCTGGCTCCCTGAACAGGGAGGAAATGGAGTAAACTCACTTCCTAACTCTAAAAGCCTAAAATTAGGCCATGTGACTAATCTCTTACCTAGAATTTGTACGACACTTGGAAACTGAAGTACTTTTTTCTTACTGTCGTTAGTTATTGGTCTTAGTTTGTCTTCGTGTTTACTTAGTTATTGTAGATATGGGGAGTGAACCCATTTTCTTCCCATTCGATTTTTTTTTCCTATAGCTAAATACTTCAATATTTAACACTTCTTTCTGTATATTTGAGTTTTAACATTTGTCAGAGCTGCTTCTTCATGTCTTCATTGACTGTTTGTGCATTACTAAGTGGAAGTTACGAGGGCTTGTTTTAGCAACATTATTGCTAGTTATGATTGCTGTCTTTTGTATCAATTGCATTCAGAAAAATAAAAAACAAACAACAACAAAACCAAAAAGGGTAAAATATCTTAATACAGGTACTAGAAATGTGGTTCATTTTTGATGAATTGAAAGTTGGTCAATGTCTCTAGCTGATCTCCCTTTAGCTGGTGATTATTCTCACTAAAACCTTTCCTTTATCAGGAAATGTTCGATGTAATTCTTGATGAGAACCAGCTTGAAGATGCTTGTGAGCACCTTGCTGACTATCTGGAAGCCTACTGGAAGGCTACACATCCACCTAGCAGCAATCCTCCTAACCAGCTTCTCACTCGCACACTTGCAACAGCCACTCTTCCTATTAGCCCAGGTCCAAATATTAATTTACAGGTACAATTTTTATGCTATCTCTTTTTTCTGTCAACTTCTTCCTCTTCCAAAGCACAGTGGTAGGCTGATACTAGAAAATGCTGGATATGTTTCACTGTTGTTGATAGAGTAAGAGCTTTTTCAGTGGACATTCAACCATGTTCAATATAAAAGGCAAAGACAGGCACGCTACTGTTATTGCTATTGTATTCATAGTAGCATGTGTTTGTGTACTGACTAGGGGGCTGGTTTTGATTCCAAGGACTTAGCCAGCCTGACTGAAAACATATGTTGATGTGAAGTGGAATACTTCAGGTTTTATTGTGCCCAGGACACCGCTGTGCCAGTAATATGTATACCAGCCACAAGCATTTTTATAGCTGGCCATATGTAATCCAATCAGAGAAATAAAAATGGGCTAATACTATGCACATTACACCCTCTGGTAACTCTCTGACTGATGGGCAGACTATTGCTAATAGGCAAATCCCAGCCCCAGAGGCCCTGCATGACAAATTGGATTATGTACAGAGCCAATCCACAAATTTTGGAGGGAAATCTGTTCCAATCTTCCCATAGGCTATAGAGCTGTAGAGGCTGAGAATGACTGATTCTATTAGCAAAGTCTCGAGGTCAAAGTGGCCCTTCCAGTGTTTCCTTTTTTTCTTTTATTCACTGGTCACTGCTGTGAAAAGTATATGTTTCCTTCCAGTCAAACTCTGACATAAAACTCAAGTCCTGTTGCACATGTTGTGCAGAAACACTGTGAGAGGCAGTATGTTCTGAACAGCAAAGACACTGTCTAGTGAGCTGGGAAAAACAGGCATTATTCCCACCTCCGCACTGATGTGCCTGTTGATATGGGCATGTTATGTCCCCTCTATTGTCCTTCAACTTCTGGTTTGCATAATTATATTAAGGTGCTCAGCAGAAGGAGGTGCTGTCTTTTGAATACTTTTCACATGGCGTGAAATGAGGTCTTTAAAGATGATACTTAATTATAAATAGTGAGTGTCGCCTTGAGGCTGAGAAGATCACAGTGGGGATTATAATACCTCTGTCCCAGATCAAATAATGGCTTACTACATCTAAATTTCTATTTGAGTTCCATATATGCTTGTAAGTTACATACATATGCAAGTTGCAATTCATAACTTTGGCTAAGAAAACCACCTCCTTTTAAAAAATCAAAGAAAAAATGTATCTGCACCCCAATTAAAATACAAAAAAAATGGTGGGTTTTTTTGTTATGATCTTGCAAAACCATTATTTGTGTCAAACAATTTATTTCCCATTAGAAAACCACAGAATTGACAGCTTTGTTCTTTAACAAGAAAAATTTCTCTAGCCACCTTGAAGGGTATCTCCTTCTCTTGCTTTCAAAAGCATTTGCAGGAAAAGAGACTGGAAGCTATCGTTCATTTCTGCCTTTTTTCTGTCCTCAGAGCTGAAACACCCTGAAAAAATTGTGAGCTGGAAGAATTTCTGAGTATGAAATTCAGCTTTATTGTGTGCAGACTTGCTAGATAAACTTCTTTTTTGCTTTGTAAACTTTTCAATTATTTTTCTTAAGTTTTTTTATGCCTTTTGGGTGTGGATTTATACTTCACTTACTCATTTTATTAACCACGTTCCCTGGAGGAACTATTACAAGAGTTTTAATAACACTTTTCTGAATGTTGTGCCATCATCTCCTTACAAACTAACAGATTTTTATTTTAAGGATTAAAAATGAGAGTGTATTTGCAGTGTCACGGTTTGTTTGTAGGTCTACTAATACAGAAGTGTGAATCCACAGGGCTCCAGTGTGGAACACAGAACTTTTACATTCTTTTGGTTTCATTTTCCTATGATACACGTTCAGCTTATATCTCAAACCTGAGCTTGTCACTGCCTTGGCACAGAGTGGGTTTATTTCCTTATCACAGTGGCATAACCTGTTCTCTCAACAGTGTAAATACCCTCTATTTAGAGGATTTAAAGTCTCTGCCTGTGCTTTTTTTGTGGACTGCTCTGCCAGGAAAAGCCAAGCCACCAGCTGTTTGGCCTGGAGGAGCCACATCTGCACTGCAAAGCATTGGAGTCATCCTCCCCCGGGTCCAATGCAGTGCCCCTTTGCCATGAAACATACTTTTTTTTGTGATTTTTCAGTCCCGGGTGTACTTTGTAAGGAGGGATTTGTGTTGCCAGCTGCCAGAGTCATGTTTTTATAGAATGATCCTGACTGTGTTGCACGGCATGAGGTGCCTGAAGGTGTGAGGCCTCCTGGGACTGTTTGAAATTAAATCAGCAAAGACCATATACCTTCTGTCCACCTGATGGAGAGCTTTGGAGCAAACTTGTGTGGAAATTGTTGGCTAATTCCAAGAAGGCTGGAACAACCTCACATACACATGGTGCAGGCAATCTGGGACCACTGCATGGAAGTAGGGAGCAAGGCAAATTCACTTGGTGGATACAGACCTCTCTCTCCTCTTTCAACACTGCTTAAACTTCTTTCTAAGAACTTCTTTGAATTTACAGCCTAAATAAGGAAATAGGCTTATCTCAAACTTTCTCCATTTTAGACAAAAAGCCTTATGAGACTGGACCATAAAATTCCGGCACTGCAGAATCTAATCCAAACCAGAGCCCTAATGTGGTTACGAACCACAAAGTCAGACTCTAATCCAGATTCAAACATTACCTGTTTAGTGTCCTTGTAATATTTATGGGCAAATGAATTTGCCCATAAAACCCAACAGCCCTAGCACTATTCTGAAATTGCAGGTATTGTCTAAATTCATTCCTTGTGCTCCTTCACACGTACTCGTCAGAGCAGAAAAGATGCATCTGAGCTTGTAAAAGTAGCACTGTGTTCAAAGCAGGTTCACATTTTGCATTGGTTCTCAAACCACAGCAATGAGGGATTTTATACGTCCTAATCATATACAGGTACATACATATGTGGCATTTGACCATATGAGAATGAAAGGGTTTCATATGTATACCAAGTTTATGTGCCTTAAAAACAGTCATGGTGATGAACTGATAAAAATTGTGTTTACACATCCGAAGCAGGCACTGCTTTGGACTCTTTCACTTTTCACTTGATTTCATTTACAATTCAGCTCTGTTGAATCATTGCATTTCACCTTTAACACATCTATTCATGTTTAAAATTGCTACATTCCTTTCTGGCAAATCAGGATCATCTTGAGAATCATAAAAACAAGTACAAACAAGAAATGTGGCTTCTGTTCTTGTTACCTTGTTCATGTTACATCTATACCATTTTTTTTCAAATTAGGAACACATAGAATAAGCCATCTAGTCACTGGGAAGTTTACAGAACAAAATGTTTTCTTAGAGAATTAAAATTTGTCAAATTCATCAAATTGCTGATTTGAACTACATTGCTTTTTATAAGTTTCTGATGAAATACAGATTTTTTTCCTGTCCAATTTCCTGTCATTTTACTTTTTGGGTTGCTAGAAAACCCACCTGCCAGGATCTGTGGCTGAAGGACAAAATTTTCTAGTTCTTTTCCACAAGACAGAAAGAAGATATGTCCATGAACTTCCCTGGAGGCAATCCTTATTTTTAGACAACTCTGAACACAGAAGAGCAAACCTAAGCCTAACTTTGGTAAATTCAGTCTCACAAACAAATGCCTCTGTTAAAACCTACTTTAATTTTATGCCAGCAGAGATGATTTTTTCTTGATGTTCTTCACCTCTTGTGAGAAGAATAATTCAATTTCAACATAAACTATTTCTTAAAATTGTTGCAATTAAGCTTGAAAAGTCTTTGGCTCTGGTTTGGCAATAAAAGCAAGTTAGTGTAATGAAACCCCCGGATGAGTTAAATAATGCCACTTGTTCGTTTTGCAGTGATTTCAAAGCATTATGCGGGTGAAGAGTAGGTTTATTACCTGGTAATTTTTATTTCAGTCTTTTAATAGCAGTGGTGTGTTAGGAAATTCTGTATGTGATAATATCACTCTCCTCCTGCTTTTCTTGGCAATGGTCTATATTCTCAAGCTCTAAAAATTATAAGGTCAAAGTTTAATTTTTCATTACCATGAAGAAATGAAATGATTGCTGAGAAAACAAAAGGTCAGTGATACTATTAGTATCATAATACAAACTTTATTCATACCAGATTCAATTACTTTTTTTTTTCCTAAAAAAATAAATTTTTCTAAAAGAGCCAAGGTTTTGTACTTTGGTTCTTTGGTGAAATCAACCTCCTCAGCCCTCTAAAATCACTTCCCATAGTGGCTGTTTCCAAACAGACATCTGTAAACTCTCAACTGATATCTGCCCTCTCCTGGCATGATACATCCTCTCTAATTTTTCTGCAGTTTGTCTTGTTTCTGCATGTTCTCTTTTTGTTTGGAGGGTGGTGGCACTTATTGCTAACTGGAATAGTCAGAAACATCACAAGAGACATGAATGTGTCACAAAACTCCATTCTGATGAGAGTTAAAGGAATTGTTTGTATTATAATACTGAATTTTCAGTAAAAGTTGAATTCTAATGTTTTTTCTTCTAGTTTAGATTCAAAGTGGATTGTTGTGTACTCGAATTTTATTGGTTTCACGATACTTTCTAGTTGAATTTGATATTGGAGAAAGTTTTTCAGTGTGTGCCTCATGTACATGAACTTACTGCTGGTTCTGATAGCAGGGATCTCAAGGAGACCAGAGGAATGACCATTCGGTCCCTGAACGCAGTGGTTCACAAATTGAAGAGGAAGCACGGGTTGAACCCATCAAGAAATCCCAGCACCGCTCTTCCTCAAGCCAACACCACAACCATCGCAGTGGTGGTAGAGGCCTTCACAGGCAAGAAACTTTTGACTCAGAAACACAAGACAGCAGAGATTCAGCTTATGTAGAGCCAAAGGAGGACTACTCACATGAGCACGGTGACCACTATGATTCTCACAGGGATCATAATCACAGAGACGAGTCCCACGGGAGCAGTGATCACAGACACAGAGAATCAAGGCATCGCTCAAAGGAGAGGGACCGCGAGCAGGACCACAATGAATGCAACAAACAGCGTAGTCGTCATAAATCAAGGGACCAATATTGTGACAAGGATGGGGAAGTGATATCGAAAAAACGTAATGATGCGGGAGAATGGAACAGGGATGTTTACATCCGTCAGTAACTTTTGCCTCTGGCAGTCTTGTGTTTCTTTGAAGTCTTGTAACAATGCCCCTTGAAAATATCTTTGGGTTCTTCATTACAGAACATATGGTATCCTTCTGTATGCTGATTTGTATTGCTGTTGCTTGCATAGCAATAGCATGAAATATAATATTCATATACTTATTTTTTTGGTTAGTGCTATATGAATTAGTGTGGTACAACTGAAGAGTTCCTGATGTTGTACTATGACATTTTTCAAGCTGTTTTTGGTAGCTGCCACTTGAACAATATCTGTTGCCATCAAGGTGTTGTGTTTTTTAAAAAAAAAGGTACCTTTGATGTTTAATAACTTCCCGTGTATTCAGCAAGCCAGGATCAGCACATAAAAGAATCTAAAACTTTTTGTCTGCTCTGATTTTTAATTTGTATGCACTTGATCTGCATATTGATTTAAGCACCACTCTGTCGCTTGTACCTCTGGTGGTCTCCATATGAAGACAGAATTGTCTTGCCTTACACACAGGAGATCATGGAGTCAAAACCTATTTTCTATGTACTGGTACTGTGTACTGTATATACAGTTTATAAATGTTATTTCTGCAGACACCTTCTTACTGTATAAGTTTGATCACACTGTTTTAGAGTCCTAATGCCAAGTCAGCAGATTTGCTTTTGAATTACTGGCAACTGGAACTAGCCTCATTTAGGAAATCTGTAACAGTGTTCAATCTAAATACTTCTTCTTCTGTAGCAGAAAGCTTATACTTACTGTAAATATGGATGAGTGCTTGAGATAAAGGGTGTAACTCTTTTACCTTATGCTGTCCTTGCAAACCCAATTTTGCATTTCAAGGTTATGGTAAAGATAATGACTTACCACTATAAATTATTCTTCTCTGTTCAGGTCACAAGATTGCAATGGGCACAGCTTAATTTTTGTTCTGTTGTCAGTATTCTAGAGCACACATGTTGGAGGTGTGTATGTGAGTGGTGGGTGGTGGACGGGCGTACGTGTGCGTGTGCACGTTAGGCAGCGAAGTGTGAGAATCTACTGAAGAAAACAAAGGTTACTCAACAGCCCGAAAAGTCTGTTTCTTCATTCTGTCTGTTAATTTAAAAATCCAAATTGCAGTCAGGGAATATGAGGGAGTTTACTGACCCATTGGTAATTGGGAAAGCAGAAATCTGCTGGCTCTTTGTTGAGACTTCAGGAGAGCAAAACCAGGCAAATGTTACTGTGAGTTTCACTGGAAATGTAAAATCTTTGTGTTAGAGTATTTGTTTTAGCAAGAAAAGTTTACGCAGCTTGTGGAGAGTTATTTTGTTGGAAAATAAATTTTTGTAGCTTCTCCACTTTTTCTACACTTGCCAATTCCTCTGCATTCCCACTCTGCAGCCAGCTCACTGCTTTTCCTTCACCTAAGGTGTTGTGCTGCTGGTGAGAGCATAAAAATAATGACTGTGACAAAATGCTTTGTTAGGAGCTTTCTAGAGAAAATGGATTGAAATCAAAGGGAGTGAACAGTTTGTTTTGCATTGAACACCTGTTGCACTGGTAAGTGGGGGCAAATTCACTATTATTTTTGACTCCAGGTTCCATACCCTTGCCTAGTGTAAAAGCTGTTCTGCATCACATAAAGTCTTTGTAGTACTTGTATGAATGAAATACTTTTTGTATTTCCCTGTAAATAGCACGTTATATAAAGATTGTAGTGTGATAATAATTAATTTAGCTGGAAGTTCTTTTTATTTATTATTTAAATTCTGGGAATATCAGCATTGCCTGATTTTGAATATCATTTTAGTGAAATGGATAAGATATATGGCAGGTGCATGTTTTCTCCAATCTCCTATCTCAGCATCCAAGTAATTCAGTTTAACTCCTTAAAACATACTCTGTCCTTCCTCTCCTTCTCCCTCTCCCACCCCTCTCCCTGATGCTTTATAAGCATTTTTTACAATAACCTAAGAGTAAGAGATTCCACTGTCAGATATCTGGCCATTCCTCCCAGTGCTGCTGACTCTTGTGGTTATTCAAGGGTAGGTTTTGGCTCAAAGCATGAACTGTGGGGAACACAAGGAAAAAGGTTATTTTTCTAGAAATAAAATTCTTGTCATTTTTCTAAACGTCACTAAATGACTTTGTAGACAAAGGAAGAATAGGTAAGTAGGTCTGTTATATTACTAAATGGATATATAAGAGTACATAAACAGTGGATTTTGATACAAGAGAATTTTCAGGGTATCTTTGAAAAATAACATTGCAAGACTGTTGTTTGAATCATATCAGATCACATGTAAGTGGGAAGAAAAGTTCTGTTGTCTTGCTCTATATTGCCTGGCTTTAGCTGATTTACCAGCTGCAGTAAATGCTGTTGCTCCCTACAACTCATGATGGCTATGTCCTGTAAAAAGTGACTCCAATTCCTTGAATATTTTGTTCTTTTTTTTGTTGTTGTTTTTTTTTTTGTGTTGGGTTTTTTGTTTGTTTGTTTTTTACTTTTGCTCCAGAGAGTATTTATTTTTCACCTTTCTTAAAGTATTTTTAAGGAATCTTTGGCAGAATTTCAAAGCACTGAGAAATATATGAAAACTATGGACTAGGTAGCCATGTATAGACATAAGAAAATAAAGAGCATAGTCCAAACACTAGTATTTAAGTATGGCCTATATATTGATTTATGGAGTATAAACATCTTATCACAAAAAAGGACAAGTCCCGATACAAGTAGTCATAGAATCATGTTTTGTATAGTGCTGCTGATTATGTACAGACAACGTACTAACAAAAACGCATATTTCTTAGGCAGACTCACTGAATAGGTTTTTATTAGCCTTGCTAAGATACTTTCCTTCAGTTACTGTTTTAAGAGTGAGAAATCATTTGTAATGTGAGCTTGTACTACATATATTGCACAATACCACCTGCCTGCTGAGCACTACTTTGAAAAGCACTTTAACAGAGTTATGTCAATAAGAAGCTTTAAATATGCTCCAGCTGGAGAACATATCAAAGGTTATTGTGATGAAATGTCTTTGCAAAGTTTTGCCAATAGAAAGTTTAATATTATTGTTTGCATTAGGATACTAATGAGTTTGTATTTCTGTATCTGGTTTCAGGGGTTTTGAATCTGAGAAATGGTAGAGGTCCCAGTGAGCTCCAGAGTCTTCTTATGTATGTGTGGTACGAAGCAACCTATAAAATTTATATTCAAATGAGCTAAAATATAATAAAATCAGTGAAACAAAAGGAAAGGGGAGGAAGATAAAATAGTTAAGTGAGTCTTGGCAGCTCTAACTCTATATTTTTCTAAAGGATTTCAGTATATGGAAGGAATGGGATTCATTTCCAAATTTGCATGTATTTATGTTAGATGTTAACCTTATTTTTGTGGGTTTTTTTTTTCAAATGAATATACATCAGTGCTGAGTAGCTTGAGTCTATTTTTACCAGTTGTTTAGTGTCACACAGACATCATGGAAGAAAAAATTCTCGAGGAGGGACTGGAAGGAGGTGACAGTAATAGTCTCCAGACCAGCTAAGGGACAGGACAGTGGGGAAGAATAAGCAGTTTTGTGCACAGAGGCAGCATCAGCAGGAGTTAAGGAGCTAAAAGAAACAATTTTTATTAATTCAATCCATAAATAATTGCCTAGAATTTAAAGGATTCTTCTAGAATGCTCATGAATTCATATTCTGTGTCTGGCATTAGGAGTTCAGAATTTGAAGAGAGTTCCGTAATTTTTGCTTTTCAATGTATAAAATTAAGGCTTTGGACCTATTTAATGAAGATCAGTTTTAAAGCCACAAAGAGTTTCAGTGGAGCACCTCTCTTCACAGAAATCTGTAAACTCTTAACCTATAGCCCTTATTATAAATGGAGGATAAGGAAATAAAATTCCACTCACCAAACCCTGAATAAAAGTAAAGACCCATTCTTACTTCTCCCTGCATACCTGGTTACTCATCCTATACATGCAGTTCCTGCCCAGGTCTAATACCCTGCCCCTTAATACTTTCTGTCTTTTATGAATTTGTTAGTAATTATCATTTTTAAGCTCTGTTGGTTTGTAAAGTCATGCTCACGTTCTGTGACACCTGCAAAGGTTTTAATGGGGTCCACTATGATTCCCTCAGCTGGAATGAAGGGAGTGGTCTGACTGCTTTTAATCAGTGTCTGTTCAAAGTAAAAAAGTTGGTGTAAACCACCTCCTGTGTTTGTTAGTTACTAAAGACTCTTCAAGATTTATTTTGGTTTGTGGTTACATTTGACCTCTGATGGTTTAACACATCAGGCTGAAAGCTATTTCCCAAATGTTTTTGACTTAAATTCTTCTCCATCCATGAAAATCAAGCACATTGCAAAAAACTTGGTTACATAGTCTAAAGGAAAAACAGAGAAATTATTTTTCAGAGTGTAATATAACATTTCTGTTGTACATTTACTTATATTTATTACTTTATTGCAGATCTTTCACCAAAATTTTAGTTCTTCTATCATCTGTAAAATACGGATGCCATCTCTACTGTGAATGTTTCTAATCAAATGTTATTCAATCAAATTTATTGCTTGGCAATTTGTCTGTAATTTATTTCCCCACTTTTATATAACAAACTGTTACATATGAGCTTACAGTAGTTTTATAGACAGTTTCTTTTTATAACTTACCACCCTAGAAATGTGTTCCTACGCAGACCCAAAAAAGATTTATATCAGATATAATAGAGATTAAGCTGGTTCTTCTAACTCATCCACGTTCTTATTTCTTACTTTATTCTTGCCACTTTTATCTATCATGCTAACCTCTCTGCAATGAATTCTAGCAGTACAAAATTGGATTGTTCATAAACTTTTTAGTCATGAACAATTAAACATAAAAAGAAGATTCTTTATATTTTAAACTACCCACTCCAAAGTAATTTCTTATTGATCACCATCACCAGCCTATTTTTTACTAAAATACTCCCTTTTCCTTAAAAAAAAATATGAAATCCTGTGATCTAAAAAATGGTGCATTCCATAACACTGAAACAGGAAAAAGCTGTATAATAATTTCATAATACATGAGGCTGCCTATTTTAGTATCTTTATACTGACCAAGATGAATATTTAGATTTGGCACTATTACTAATCACTATTTCTGCAAATAGAGAAAACTACTTTTCAGACTTTCTTACAGACAGGATCTGATTGCATGCCTAATCTATTTTGTAGGATTAATCTTTCATTACAATGACAATAACAATAACTTTTTAAATTTATTATATATAGTATATATATATATAAGCACATATATATATATATATATATATATTCAACTGTGCTTCAGCACCAATCACTGAAGTATAATTACTCAGTGTGTAAAGATTCTTATAGGAAACTAATCCTATTATGTATTTAAAACATATATGCACTATACATCAGAATTGTGTCAATGAGAAAGCATTCCTACACTTCTACTTAAAGTCACAGTAAGATTGGAAAAGGAGAAAAAGAAAAGAAGGGCATCCATCCAACTTTAGTCATCTAAATTAGCCAAACCTGTACTCAGAGAAAGGATGCTGGCTCCTTCAAGGTACAGTTTGGAGCATCTCAATTGAGTTTCTGTTCTGAACTGCATGATGGAGAAGTCTCTCCCCAACTACAACAAAGAGAGCGGCCTCAGGGAAAGAGCTGAGGCTTATTCCTTAAATATGCTGAGTGCTCTTTTAAGTCTAGCAGCTGACTTTTGCAGAAACAAACCTATTAAAGTTCCTCTATTAGTAATTTTTTTCAGGTGAAGTCCGATCTGCACTTACACTGGAATCAAACACAATTTAGTTACTTTTTCTTCCCACTCCTCACCCACAAGAAACTTCTCATGTAAGATCAAGTGAGGTCACCTTCTTGAAAAGCCTGTTTATCATCCAAAACTGAAGAAATCTGGAAAAGTCTCAACAAATCTTCCACTAAAAATTCAGCAATCTTAATTCTTTCAAATTCTGCATTGCACAAATCCTGCTACTGAAACTGGAGGTAAAGTTCCTTACTTTATATGAATTTACTAACTTCAGTATATAGTCTATGTGTGCTGATTAATGTTTACAAAATTTATATATTCTGCAAAAAAGAAAATACTTTTTTACTAGCACTGAGTTAAAGACTTCAACATGTACTAACAATTTGTTACCAGGTAATTATTTTAGCCATATTTAGACTAAAAAGACTGTAATTTATAGTATGAGCTTTCATGATTCTAAATAGGATATCTCACCTGCTACTGATGAAACAAAATTACTTTAAATCTCCTTTGGATATGTTGAGTTTAATGGCAAGGAGTGACCAACGAAAGTAGAGAAGTAGTAGGCAAGAATTCCATCCTCCTGTCCTTCTAGGATAGGACTTACAGAGGATGTACTAGTCAACCTTGGCAGAACAGAAGAAGACACATTTGCTTTTTATTTTAGAAGAGCAAGAAACATACCGTATCAAAACATTTATAGAAAATATAAGTAAACAACCAGACTACTGAGAAACAAATGTATAGATGGTTTTGATGGCAAGCAAATACAAATACACTTCTGACAGTAGAAAGACAAATGATGAAAGAACTATCACTCTTTTTAATCCAACCAAATAGTTACGTGTGGAAAGACAGACATTTTTCAGATAATGTTTTTAAAACTGGAAATTGATGAGAGAGAGGAAAGAAACAAACACACAGATGTCAGTTTACAGTTCTGAATTGTACTTACCTTTCCTTCTAATTTTAGTGCTATTGTCAGTTCCAGCAGGACTGAGAAAAGAGAATACTGTTCAAACTGGAACTGAAGAGGAGTTTTCAAATACATCTAACATCTTTAAGAAATTTAGGTTATTAAACCTTTGAGCAATGTATTAAGGCAGTTCTCATTAGCGTGCTTCCCCAGTTTCAACATGATTTTAGCTGGTGATGCTTTCTAACCAATAAAGAGTTAACATTCTTCGTTGTTTGAAAGGTGATTTGCAACATTTCAGATGGTATTATGCATTGTTTTCTGTCTTTTAATATATTAATCACAACTGTAGCCCCTTCTGTTGCAAATGTTTGATTTTAAAATTGTCACTTGTCAGACAGTCCAGTAGGCTATTTCAGAACCAATACAGTTTATGCATGGGAAGTTTGATGTTGAAACAATATTTATTTACATTCCCAGAGTGAGATGGTTTAATATATTCATGCTGCTATAAAAGACATGCTACAAAGCCTAATCGTATTTGTGTATATACTATGTGTACAGAGAATCTTGCTTGTATTAAAATAAAAGAGAAATGAGGTTCTAAGTATCAATTTATAAAACAGTTCTTTGTAACATGTTACAGTGTTTTGTGAAGCACTATTTAATGAAACATTAACTATCGGTAAGCCTCTATAGAAACTTCCTTTTCAAAAATTCATTATAATAGCTCCTATCTATTTTATTTATGTTTGCATTTCATAAAGTAGCTTACATCCCCGTCCTACACTTGCTGCACCACATAAGCAACACCAGTGTGAGTGAACATACTTGTCATTCAGGCACTGACCTGCTGTAAATACAAAAGCGAAGGAAGACTTAAAAATGATACTACCCTTCCCCCAACCATGACTTTCTTGCTGCAACCTGTGGCTCTTTCCCATCAGAACAGCTGGCAGATTTTACTGCTGCCATAGCAACCCTGCCGTCAGTCCGTTGGCTTGGTAACATTGCAGCAGGAAGAAACACACTTCACGTCTGAACTGTTCTTAGACTCACTGAGGTATTTTTTTCAGGTTGCATTCCCAGATCCTTATTTACTCTTTGATTTAATAAATTTTGCAATGAAAAATCCTATACAGTCCTTATTTGCCAACGAGATCAGCTCATCTTCTCTGGAATCTTGCAAAGAATTAATATCCATTCCTTGCAATGTCACAGCAGCTGGATCAAACCTCTGCAGCAGCTTCAGCTGATCAAGTGACAGTCCAGCTCCCTTCATGCCTTCTCCTCCAATGTGAGGGTCCTATTCAAGTAACAAAGAAAAGCAAATTATTGCATCTGTAAAATTCTTAAATGCCTTAAATATATTCTGCTGAGTATATGCAGAATACTTAACTGGTAATGTGGACAAGCTACGTTTGTATCGTTCACATCGGGGGGGGATTCAGAAGTAATGTGGCCTTCTTTTCTTGCCTTCATCTGGCCATATTATACAAACATATATACAAGGTTCAAAGTATTTTGAGGAGGTGGTGGTACCCTTCATCCACTTCAACCCGTCACTTAGAGCACTTGTTGACAATGGGTGCACAGGTCTAAATCAATTCATTACTCAAAGGACTGAAACATCACAAGAAAGCTGTTATCACCAGACAGCTGGTCCAAAGGTTTTAGGTTGCCACTTTTAAATGATGCAGCACTTCTGTGTACTGACTAATAGCTGTGTACTGACTAATACCTATTAGTAAGTCAAAAATAGTCATTCCTTAGCCCATTACTAAAATACTCAGTAAGAGTAGTAGAAATAACCTGGATGCTTCACATTAAAAACTTCAACTGCAGAGACTGAAAGCCCCAGTCCAGAATACTTTATTGCTTGAGGAGACATCATTCTGGCAAATGATGCAGCAGAAAAATCTGAACTTTAGATTTTTTATATGTCATGTAATAAGACTAACAGATAAATGGGACTGCTGTTACATGTGTATGTCTATGAGGCAGAGAAAAAAAGAAAGCAATGCTTAGGTATCTGAATTCAGAAGATGACATTTGGCATCAAAATCCTGGAGAGGAGAAGGGCTTAAAAACACAGTCCTTTTCTCAGTGTTTCTTGACTGCTTTTTATTTAATACACTCCTGGAAGAAATCTAATTCTTAGCTGGCTTTGCTTTCAATGCATTCATTAAGGAATAGAAAAAAATGTACAAAAGCTGGCACCGCAGTATCAAAAGTAGATCTCCTTTGTCAGTGTAGTCTAATGTAGTCTATAATGCAGCCTGCAGCAGAGCATTTTGTCAGTCATCACACTTTGCAAACACATGATCTCACCCAGTCAGCACATGATCTGAGTTAGTTGCTTAACCACATACTGTGTGCAGTAAATCTGGGCAGCCAAGAGGTTGCAGCCTGATTCTTCTCTTCCTTTCCCTCAACAGGATTTCAGTGTTTTCCAGGTAAAAAACAAAAAGAGGAGTCTATTGCAAATTGAGAGCAAAATAACATACAAAGGGAGACAAGGGTAGCAACTTTAAGTAATGTAGTAGAAGGATGGAAAGGTAAAAATGTATGGAAAACAGTATTGCACAGGCTGGAGCAACGTGCTGAAAGAAAGACCAGTGTTTTTGTACACCTTTTCATTTTTCCTTCCAGTTAAGTTACTGCATTTAAGCTGATCTACAGTATCTCCTGTATAACCCCTAAGAGGAAGTAAGTCTGCACAATGGATCAGCTGCCATGCGGTAACTTCCACCTACAAGAACAACACCTATGCCTCCATCTCCTGTTCTTTCCCTACTCACCTTACCCAACACGATTCCAGGATCCTTTGCCAAACTGAGAAAGTGGGAAACAGTGGACTGGGTATAAAAGGAGGTGTCCACTAAGTGACTAAAGAACATGGGAAATAAATACATAAAGGAACATAAGGTAAGTAGACCTTAGACTCCAGTTTCCTGTTCACACTACTGCAGAACTGGTTATAAGTTAGTATAAACTATCTATGGATAAACAATTCAGTGTCATTTAATTTAAAACATACTATTCACAAAAGATTTATTCTTATGGCATTTGTGTGTGAAGAACAGTGCTTTATTTAAGACTGATATTATGGGTGAGAGAAAGTCTATTAAACCAGAATATATCTTGCATTTGAGTTATTAGGGCTTGTGTTTCTCTTTGTCATTCTATAAAGGAAAATTTTTTTATATTATTAGGTAAAGTGTATAATATTAGTTGAAATGGCTGGAACTGAAAAATTCCTAGTAAATGGATGGTGAGACAGCAGACAAAAGAACAGAACAAACAAATCCTTGAAGAAGACATTCAGTTCTGCTAAATCTTTACCAGCTTTCATATAATTTCTTATTGTATACCTGTTGTATATATTTTGTTAATTTCAGTTCAAAGGTTCATTTAAACTTCTTAAGACAGGTACAAGTCATCACAGAATGTATAAGTAAGCTAAACAGGTATCGGAGTTAGATTTTTCCTTAAAGCCATGATGATAAACAACTACCCCACCCAGCTCACCACATCATCAGAGGCAGAGGGATGCATACAGTCTGATGACAGACTCCCTCAAAGAACTAATAAAGGTAACAGATATTTTTGAACTGTATGAACTGTATGTGGTAGAGATAAAAAATTCTAGCCTGAAATAATTTTTTCCCTCATTCCTTTAAATAAAGCAAAACTAGCACCCATACATATAAAATCCTCCTTCCTCAAAACACAAGTTTATTTTCACTTATGCCCCATCCTTTATGTATGTCTTCACGACTTCAGTGGCATTAAAAAAATAATTTTCACCTTTCCTGTTAATTTGCATAAGAAGAGAATAAAATATATGCATTAAAGAACAACTGCAAGAGAAATTTAATCTGTTTGAGCTATCTTTTGTCCCTGTTGTGTTTTAAAAGACTGTTGTATAAATCAAAATAACCACAACACACAGTGCGAAACTACTTAATGATCCCTAAATAAACTCAATTAAGCACAAAATCAGATTTTAAAAAAGCTGAAATCCTCGTGTTATTTCTATCCACAGCAGTTAAAACTGTCCACAGTGAGAAAGAGATTTATTGATAGTAAATATAGTGTGTAACTTTACAGTTCCAAAACAAGCTCATTAGATTGTGTGAAGTACCCTAAAAATACTGTTACCTGTGGATGAAGCTGGAGGCATGGAAATCTTTTCAGGGCCCAAGCCACTTGCTCTTCATTTTCAGAAAGTGTAATCGTACATGTACTATATACTAAAACACCTCCTGGCTTCAGCAACTTCACTGCCTGCAAAGAGAAATAAACAATAGTGCAGCTTATTTTTAAATGTCAAAACTTTCATATTAGGCAACATTAACCAAGAATCTGTTAAACTATAATATTAAAACTTACCACTTAATTAAACTCAATCTTTCTAAGATGGGCATTAAGATACTAATTCTTCTCAGGGAATACAGTAAAGGATGTCACGGATTAGAAAGGTTTTTCTTTCCAAACAGGCATTATAGCTCATGCAGTTTATTAATGCCACAGAGATGATTCACTTTGTAAGAGTTGTTATTTATACAGCTCTGTATATCCCAGACAGATTAGGTCTGTTTTCACCACCTGCTGCCAACCATGGATACACAATACTTTTATCAGTTATATTAGATGTCAACTGTTTCCACGTATTTGGCATGGAACCTCTATCTATGCTGCTTTTCAAGCTGTCGTTCACTTTGAATATGTGTCATTCAGATTTAGACAAGTTGCATTAAATCTTATCTTTCAGTATCAACCCAAGCACACTCCTTAGCATGCTCCTAAGAAACTTTCTCTGCGACTTAGACCCTTGCAATTATTATAAACTAAAAGTGATGAAACTGAGGGATTAAAAAAAACACAAAGGTTTTTATTTACTATGTATTACATATACCTTTCCATGCTCCAATGAATTGACTTCACCTAGCAATAGATATGGTGGAGCTGAGAGGTTAACTAGACACTTACACTTCTTAGCTGCTGAAAAGGTAGGAAAAATAAGGCATCATTTTTTTCAGTATGAAGTTTTTGGTATGAATGCTGCAAGAGCATTTATGTTCAATTTAGCTTATCTACTCAATGTTTAATACATACCACAGCGAAAAGCTTGCGCTGCAGTGGCTGATAAGAGGTCACTTCCTTTAAAGTTGAAGAATAAGCCATGTTTGGTCTCTGTCCCATCCCACTACATGGAGCATCAAGAAGAATTCGATCAAATGATTCTGGTAAGAATGGAGGTCCTTCTGTAAAAAGCAGAGAGTAATGTAAAATTTGTGTTTCTTTCCTTGAGACTTCACCGTAGAAAAGGACAAGCTGTTGCTGCTTCCCTGATGTCTGCAAAAGTAGTCTCAGCTACAGACAAGTCTCAGTATTGCTGGTGGTAGTTTTCATCTCCCAGAAAACTAAACAGTTTAAATTCTGTGAGCTCAAAAATTATCCCTTTAGGCAATAATATTTTTTAAACTTAATTTAGTAATTTGAAAGTAAAATGTAAAAGTAATCAAACAAAAAAGTGGAAATATGATTGGTCAGAGATGCTGAGTATAGAGTTGTATATATAGGCTGTAATGAACCACAGTTAGCTCATAACTGAAACAAACCTTTACTGAGAGAAACCTGTAGTTAATTGTTACGACTGCCTTAAATAATAATAATTGGACTGTCTATATAAAAACTATTTCCTGTGATGCATGCATATCAATAGAGAATAAAGCACTTCATAATAACATGAACCATTACAAGTTCTAATGTGTGACATGCTGTGTCCATGGCAGAACAATTCAATAAACAAGTATAGTGAAGACAAGAACAATTTGTAACTACTACTTGGTTTATAAGGGAATATGTATCTTCTATATGCAGAGCCTCTGCTTTAATCTGAACCCCACTGGCTCAACAGCCCAAAAGTTTCTACCCCCTCAGTTCTAGAGAGGCTGTCCAGCTCAGCATCTCCAGGTACTGCTACCGTACTTGTGGTATCATACTACTGCTAACTAGCTTGTTCCTGCACTACAAAACGAGTCTATCTGATTTATCTACCTCTGATCCATTACTAAAATGTTCAAAATATGTCATGTCTTGCTTGCAGGGATGTACAGAAAAACCTTCATGATCTCTGAGTAGTACATCTTGCTCTTGTTCCTCGGTGTAATTGCTATATACCACCTACAATATTTAATGTTCATAAAGAGACTGTAAAGAAAGTATCTTTGTTCCTCCAAAGCAGGAATAACTGCAAGGCATAGGGACAAAGAAGGTGAATTATGCAATCTGATTTCTACTTAGGCTAACCAGTGACTGAGATAAAATAGAGTGAGAAAGAACAGCATACTTTGCACAAGAAACTAAAAATAATCAGGACAGCAGATACCGTTTATGTTCATGGGAACAGAACCAGTATCATAACTGCAGCACTTCAGAAAAGCAAATGAAATGAACCTAAAATAATACACTGTGCTTCTATATAACTTTCCCCTGAACAGCTGAACAAACATCCATGAACTAAACCTTGCAGCACTCCTGGGAGTTAGGTATTAATAACCCTATTTCACTGATGAGGATTATGAGGCAGAAAAGCTAAGCAAGTCTGCAAAAAGAATTTTTTTCTCAGACTCAGTCAGACAATTCAGAGTATGGGGTTAAATGTGATCATGAAAGAAGCTTTAAGGCTTCTTTCTTTGATATTATCTGGGAAAAGAATGCATTTCCTTTGAGCATATTAGGTTGTGATAAGGACACATCATTTGACTTTTGTATTTGCTCCATAGAGAATCTGATAATCACAAAAGAGTAGAAAATAAAAGTGCATTCACAGCACTGAAGCAACTTAGGAATCTCACAAAAATTCAAGGACTTGTAGACCTGTGGCAGGTTTAATACTATTAGTGCAAAACATTACTATTTTCTTCTAAAAGCCAAATTGTTTATTTTACCTTGTTCCTCCTCTCGCTTCTCAACTGAAAGAGCCTTTGTTCCATCATAGCAAAAGGCCTTAATGCATTTCAGTTGTAGCAATTCAGCGTTCAGCTTGATTTTTTTGACCTTGTTAGCTATCCTGTCCATGGCTATTACTTCACCCTGAAAAAAAAACCCACAAAAAACCCAAAGTTTTCATCAAAACCATAGGGATTAAATGGATGTGCATTTTCTGATTTCCTTTCCTTCCCCAGCCATGAGCAGTGAAATGAATAAAGCATAGTTTTCCCTAGAGAATCATTTTATTCTTAAATCCACACTCCTGCAGTCCTTGTTTGCCCGTAGTCTCAATGACGCCTGCATTAGTCCAGACACTAGTCTGAAGCTGTGTGCCTTCTGACTGGCACTGGCTGCTCGGTACTGTCAGTCTAAGGAACCCTACAGTGTCTGACTTTGGCAAGTGGAACTTTTATTTCCTTTTTGTTTGTTTTGAACTGTTTTACTGGGCACTAAAGTAAAAATGTCATCATTTGAAAAGGGTGGGAACCTCAAGTACGTGGTAAAATAGGTCAACAGGTTTAAATTTGCATGGAGATGGCAACAAACACGACAACATACAACTCAGTCCTGAGGAAATAGGCCCACAGCCCTGCCTCGGACTTGCTCAGACTCATAACATACTGTTATACTTGCAGTAGTTGTCACTCAATTTATTTTGGGAAATAGTGTAAATACTAGAATGAATTTAGAGGTGGGGGGAGGGAAATAAAAATTTTACTTTTCCTCTCCCAAGATAAATTAGAACAGACACAAACCACTAACTGCTACATCAAATCTGTGAACACAAAGAAAAGTAAACAGCAGCTTTAGTAAAATCCAGAACCATGATACTATTTAAAAAAAACCAAAACAATGACCAAAACCCTCTACTAGACTTACTATAGCAAAACAGAATCTGCTGAGGAAACATGACAACTTTTCTCCACTTTATGATGGCTCTCCAAAGGCTTATGGAAGGGTAACATGTCTAAGATAATGTAAAAAATTAAAAAGTTAAGGATAAGCTGTTGTCTGTATGTCACGTTAGCCATTATGTGGGTCTAGGCCTGAGAAGTACAAAAGGATATATGTTGCATCAACGATGTCCAGCCTTCAGGTACTGTGAGCCAAATCACCTCTTATAGGAGCGCTCACGAACCATGTGCCACTGCTTGTCACCCAACACCACTCAACCCCTTGTACATGTACAGTAAGAACTGACTGTGCTTCAAAGGTACTTCTTGTTGCTATAACGGGATTTGCAGCACGTGTGCAGTACTGTGCGTATAAGGAGATCATACAATCATAGAATGGTTTGGGTTGGAAGGGACCTTAAAAGATCATCTCGTTCCAACCTCCCCTGCCGTGGACAGGGACACCTTCTGCTAGACCAGGTTGGTCAGGTTGCTCCACCCGGACATGAGAACCATTGGCCACAACTCTGGCTGTGTCTTGAGAGACTCTCAGAAAAAAGAACAAGCTGGCAGGCAACACTTCTTCCCCATGTGACCCATGTCAGCCACTGCCAGAACAACTACCTGAAAGACATCTGGAAAAAACAGTGGTCTGAACTGGGATACAGATAACAGTAAATTCTCCAGTTTTAACTATTCCAAATTCCTATTTAAAAACTCTTAACAGAGTAATTTTACATGTTATCTCATCTAAAACAATACACTAATTTCTGCAATTATATAACAAAAAAGTAAGACTGATTCAAAAATTCTGAAATGTTAATGATTCAATATACAATCTATAGAAATTTAGTATAGAAAATCCAGTAATGGAATTTAAAACCCAAAAAAGCAGTGCTGTTTTCAATATCTTTATCTTTCCACATACTAAAATAAAATTATATACTCAAAAAAGGAAAATCAATTCAGATAAATATTCAACATCTGCACAATCAAAATATGTAAAGTGACTAAGGATATATACACAGATGGAAAAACTATAGATGTAAATGAATCTATGACAGAAATATGTGATTTACAGACTTTCTTTATTTATCACACTGAAATTCTTTAATGGAAGCTTTATTCATTTACCTAATAAATGTCTAATGACTGTCTAATGCCTTTTGCAAATGTTCCATACCAAGGGAAGAAAATACTTCGACAGACAAACCATCACAGAACTGAATACATGCCTTTTCTAAATACACTCATATCATTACACACTGTACTTCCCATTAATGCACAGGCAACTGTCAAAGTGCCGCATAATGTAACTGCAAGACTTCTAAATTATCTGATATATTCTTTTAACCAATACCAACAAAAATAATAACACATTACAAAATTTTTAGAGGAAACACTGCATGCTTTCCCCCTCTCTGCTAGAAAAGAGAAACCTGCATTTCTGTATTTCATTGAGCATACAGCAACTTAATATATGCAAATTTTTATTCCTACATTCTTATTTGATTATGTGCTATTTTCCTTTGTCTTTCTGTACGTATTGTTTTGTTTCTTTCTCATGCGATGGTTTTGGATTTTCTACCATAGAATGACAAATTCAGACTAGAAATTCCGTCTAATATTCATATCTGTATGCATAATTGATAATTTTTACTGAGAAGAAAGTTAATCGGATTAGGAACTTTTTAATGTTTTTCATACAGAGTTGTGCATTTCTTTCACACATAGTAGTAACCCCAAATTTTCATGTGTTTCAAGTTCATGAATTCAGCATATTCCTGCATAACTTTGCCTTGCATGTTACAAATTCTTTGATTAAAAATAAATCAATAGCATTTAGAAGTGAAATTAAACATATTTCAACAAGTCAATTTGTAGAAAATAAGATTTTAAATGTGATGGTGACTATTCGATCAAGACTGTGTCCATTTCAGTTAACTCTGATGTGTAGCAAAATATATTGGTAAGCAGAATGTCAAAATATGTTTGCTGTTGTAAATTATCTGTGCATTCTGACACCTAAGTGAAGTACAAATGAACGATGGTCAAACTTTCTTCCTTAGACAGAAAACTCCCAATGACTATCCTTACCTGGTCATGCATTAATGTTGCAAGATGGGTTGCTTTTCCTCCAGGTGCAGCACACATATCCAGAATTTTCTCTCCTGGCTGAGGGTTTAAAATGTGGCTCACAACCACAGAAGGTAAATTCTATCATAAAATCAAATACAGCAGAATTCAAACCTTATACCGTGAGCAATTCCTTTATTAAGGCATAACAAACTCATTGAATAAAATAGTTCATTTAGCAGTGAAGATACCTATGATATTGCTCTCAGTTCTTTTACAGAAAATGAACTATTTGCATAATATAAAAGGGACAGTATAGCTCAGACGTCTCCAGTGGCTAGTTTTTTATTTAAAGCTACATATGAGCATCTATGACTGAAGTTTAAGAATTCATGACTACAGTGCTAAAAGTCAAAATAAAATAAGCTGATACTGTCTCAGACACAGAGCAGCTCTGTCTATTACAAATATATTTACCTGTTTGTTGGAACATTTAGTATATTAATATGCTGACGCAGTACACTAAAGAACAGTAAGAACAATAGGCAGAAGTTTAAACTTGCTGAATTAAAGTACCAAGAAGCTGAACTGCACTATTAACTGTATAAACAGAATAGATGCTCTGAAGAGAAGTAACATGCAACAATTGTGTGCAGTATTGCATCTTAGACAATATGGATATATTCTCTTTTAAGTTCAACACGAAGGTATGAAAACATTTTACAATTGTCTTTAGTACTTAAATAACAGCTTAAAGCCAATCTAATATTTGGAGATTTTACTGATAGTCTGCAGAATTATGTACCCTGAAAGAGGCAGATTCCAAAAACTAATATGAAGTAGAGTTCATAGGCAGATTCCAAAAACTAACAGTTCTAAGCAGAATATCTGTGCAAAAAGAATTTCTATACTTTTAAATATCTCTTAAGTCACTTTGAAGTCCCTAATGATATCTCAGACACAGTATGATTAAACCATCTACATGTAGATACTGACTTCATTCCAAATGCTTTGTTTTCCTTAAATCCAAATACTGAATTAGATGCTAAAATACACAACAAATGTATAAAGCATTATAAAGTGTGTGCTAAGAGAATATTCATTATTCTGTAAAGAGTACAGACTTTTATTTTTGTAACAAACATACCTGTAAAAACAAATGACTAGGGAGCACATTGTCAAATGAAGGACTAAGATAGACTGGCTCTATCATTCTTACACCCAGCCCCCTGAAAAACATGAAAAAAAAACATTTCAACTACTCAGTTTTATAAATTTTAACAGTATTCATTTAAAATCATTATGCTTACAAATTGCAGCTTGAAACAACAATCTTACAAAAATGAAAGAACTTATAAATCAAAGAAAAATACTTTCATACTTCTGTAATATGATATTCTTTAAAATTACATCATTCAGTAAACCATGACAAAAAATGCACTGCATTATAAGTTGGAATCATCTCTAAAATTGCTGAAAGCAAATTTATGTTTTTCTGCACAGGACAAACCAAGATCTAGTCCAAGCCTCGATACTGTAAAGAAATGCATAAAAACAGTTCTAAACATGTTAGCTTCAATCCATAACTGCTTTTGGCTAGCCATGTATGCACCAGGGCACCAGAATATGATTTCCTACTTAGATTTTCCTCCATTTTCTAAACTGTCTGAGATTTCAGCCATTTAACTACAGAAGTCTTATATGAAAAGCCTTACAGGTACATTGATTTGCCAGCAAAGCAAAGGTCTGAACTTAGAAGTAACCTGTGGTTTTAAATATGGATGAAATCCTGACACAGATTTAATTGTAAAAACAAATGTATCAGGAAATGGACAATGATAAAAAGAAAACCAAGAAAAAGCAATTCTGAGCCTGAAAACAAAAGATTACTGAAGAAAACAAGAATGAGTATTATTTTGCATTTGTACTGGATCGTCCAACATGGAGAAGGAAGGATATGAGAAAGCAAATTTGTAGACATCAGATTCAGTGATACGTACTGCTATTCCATGTCACCAGCTCTAAAGGGTATATCCTACCACTACTTATACTATATTTAAGCTCTCATAAAGAAGAAATCTTTTGAAAATGTAATCTTTTTCTCTAGATCTTTTTTAGTTTGTTCTCAGCATGTAAAGCCTTAGTCATTAATTTAATGACCGTGCTCTTTTACATTACTTTTTATATGTGGTTTACATGACAGGTGAGGAATAAACAACATGTTTCAGCAACAAAATAGAAAAGCAAGTAATCTTGAAATAGGTAACTACCTAGGCAGATGCTATAAATTTTTTTAAGATATCTGACCTTATGTTCTGTCCCCTGTCCCACCAAAACAAAGGTCCCTACAGATATTTTTAAAAGATGGAGAAATTGATAAGGCTGCACTTCTGTTCCATCCAAACAGGGAAGCAGCACAGAATAATTCACCAAAACGCAATTTTGCCACAGTCAGAACATTTGACAGTTCTGTTTGTTCTATACTGCTGAAGTCATATGCTGTACATAACTTACGAAAAAACTCCCACTTATCTCCTCCCACCACTCCTGTAAACTGGTATCTGGATAGTACTGCAAAACTAAACACTTCCCAAAAAATACTGGAAATCCCAATGTAAAACACAGGTCTCATAGTCAAGGCCATATTATGTTTTCACATAGGGTCCAGAACACTTCAAATCTTTTCCCAGCTTCTTCTTTCCCTTTGGAAATTTGTAGCTGTAAATTGCAGTTACAATGGACTTACTTCAATGGGCCACTTGAACTGAAGATTTCACTGCGACTCAGTTCTGAAATCCCATTTCCAAGGAAAACTTTGACTCCTTCAAATTCTTTGGCTCCTCTTTTACACTTCCCTTCAATATCCGAATACACTGAGACCAGATCTCCAGCTTTCACAACTGCAGAAAGAAGAACAGAAACTCTGAGATCAACATGACACTTAACAAAAGAGTAGCGACCAAATAATTTAGGATTTTCAGTAGAATACTTACTTCAACTCCTGTATCATATCAAACTTTAAACTTTCTTCATGTAATCAAAGACAAAGATTACCTGACATAAAGCTTGAAAGTGTTAGGTGGTAAATGATGGCCACCAAATGACTGGAGCTACTGAGAAACACCAAGCTGCAAGTCAGACAGTGTGCCTTGTTTTCTAAGAGGTTCCAAAATCTGCACTTTATTTATTTGATCACAGCAGGGTCACCCATAAGTTTTCAGCACACTCTTCAGGATCCAGTCCTCTCTGTGTGCTCCAAGCACACGAGTACATCAAACAACCCTGGTTGACACTTACTAAACAAAGACAGTAATGTTAAATTTGTCTAAGGACCTTTCAGTTGCTAGATAGAACATAGCTATAGCTGCTTTTTCTCTAACTATTGCTTTGATACAGGTGATTATATATTCTTGTTCTGGTCTGGTTTTCTTCCCTCTAAGGCAACTGCTGTTCTCAATAATCCTCTTAGAGAGTTTTTTATCGCCAATTAAAACCTACCAGATCAGTAAAGTATGTAAATATACACCAAGCACTAGAAGTGTAATCATGCAGATTTTAAAAAACTTGCTGAGTTAGAACAAAAATAGATGGAAAAGGGGGATGGTTTAGGTGATTTTGTAGAAGAGTGAGCAAGCTCTATGCACTGACTGGATGAAAAATGCTAGAAGTAAAGGCCTCTTCTGAAAGCAATAAACAATTTTCCAAAATTACGTTTCTGACACGAGTGACAGGCTGGAGGAACTAGATGGTATAACAAGTAAGATTAATGACAGTTCGGCTTCCCAGGAATTCTCTGAATTGCACTTGGGAATCCTTTCTTTTCCATTTTCAAGTGGCCTTCTGGTTATGTACAAATACCCTGAAAATTTTAAATGGTAGTATTTGTTGGGTAGCCACTGAATTTTATTTTTTTTTTTACATAGCTTCTTTTTACACCATGTGACACAAAATATTATGTGGTAGCTCACTGTTACTGTCTGATCAAACTTCACTGAACAAAAACCTGCAGCAATTTAACTTTTCCATCAAGCATATCTGCCAATTATGTTTCGCAGTATTCAAACAGAAATTACATTATTTCACTCTCTGCTAACAATCATCCTTTCAAAATACGTTAGTACTGTATACAGTTCTTAAGCTTTTTGTAGCTTATACTGGCATGCCATAAACACAAAGCTTAGGGTTTGATTAGTTAAATTAAACTCAAAGTCCCCCGATCATTAGTTTACCCTCATTTGGCTTGGAAGCTCGGTGATTAAATGTGTTCTTGCTGTACTATTTTTTTTCCCTAGTTAGACCATCTGTGTTTAATACAACCTTATTATATTTGGCATCAAGTGGGTAGCAGGTCCTTTAATTTTATTTTCTTATCTGCAATTCCCCTGAAGTGTTCCTGAAGTTTTATAGTATCTTTTATTTTCTTTGAATTCATGTTGCATGCATAATTACATGCAGCAATTATGATAAATCACTAGCTGACTCAAAGCAGGATTTGAATATTTATTATGTTGCCTAAAGAAGCAGCTTCAACAACTGCTCGGGCAATATACTTATTTCTTTATTAAGTCCTAGATTGAAAAACATTTCGGCTCAGTGAATTGGACTTAAGCACATGCTTAAAACTTCTTGAAGTTTTTTTTCCTGAATGGGAACTGAAGTGACTGGATAAATGCTTTACTGACTCACTTTGTTTAATAATAAGAACCATGATGATTAGTAGATCTCATCACAATAGAATAACAAGGTGAATCACACAAAATTCTACTGGTTTTACAGAAAGTTAATTTGACCTTTAAGTAAAAAATAAATAGGCTGCTTAACGCAAAGTATGTATATGTAGATTTTTTTTATCTTGTCTCACAGGCATTGAAACATAATTTCCATTTCTTAAGAATCTGACACTAAAATTGAAGATTTTTCTCATCAATGAAAAAAGATTTTTACTAGATCTCTCATACACAAATAGTATCGAATTTTCAATGGATTAAAAAAAAAGAAAATTAGGGTTTTTATACATCTGTAACTTAAAATCTGACAGGATGATGAAGGTAAGTGGCTCTGTGACTGAATGAAAAAACAACATATCTGGAAATAGTATCTATGAATAATAAAGATACATCCAGGCACTGGATGTGGCATCCCGTGTTTTTTGGGTTTTCTTTACAAGGCTGGAAAGCAGCTAACCTCCGTAAATTTATTCAACTGAACATCCATATCTTAAAAAGCCATGTTTTACTCTGAAAATGCTCTTTAAAAAGGTTTTGAAATGAGACCAAGAAAGTGAAATCCTTGAGAACTAATACTTAAGGTAAAAATTATATATGAAAAGAGGCATTTAAAACAGGCCAAATTGTCATCAAAGGCTGACACTTTTTCTGTCAGCTTTGCACCTTAACTGGGTGTATTCAGAGAACTCTTACATCTTGAGGTAGATATGATTCCAGGGACATAAACGTGTGCTCCTCGAAGTACTGCATATCCACACTGGGCTCCAACAATTACTTCAGATGGATGCTTTTTTAAGTCTTGCCTAGAAATACAAAAAGTAATTCAGTTAAAAAAAAAGTATACTGAAAAAAGCCAAATACCCCCCAAGTAAACTCAAGTTCATAAATACTGATTTTGTCAGAACATAATAGAAGAAGTACTTAAATATCATGTATTACACGTAAAAGATTTATTTCAGTCCCAGAGAAATCAAAGGAAAGAGCCAAGAAGAACAGTCCTCAAAACAGTGCAGATTCTGGCACATTCTGCCAGAACCTAACACAAGAATACAAAAAAATTGTACTGGGATGGAGAAATAATTCTCTATCCCTTTCTAGGCCAGGTGATTGTAAAGTAATTTTTTTGTGTTTAAAAACTTCTGAGTACTTCTTGATCCACTTGATTTCTTCCAGTGTAGAAAAACCCTGCCTGTATTTATAGTTCTATATTCCACCACAGAAGTTCAGTTCTTCTGTCTGCCACCTACCTGGCTTTCCAGGGAGGATGCACTCATGTTACATTTTCCCTATAACATTAGTCACATAAATAAGTCACTAAACTCTTTCTACCTTTACTTGTATCTTTTAATGACTAAAACTCTGACCTGGTTAGCATATGGACTGTCCATGAGGTCATAATATAAATGAAGTTGTGCTTCAGTTATAGTGAGTTAGTCATCATAACTGTTTAAGCAGAAATCTTAAAATCTTAAGTAAAATGTGTTACAACATTTTAAGGCGAAAGACTGAAAATTTCAAACCTGGGTCCAATGACAGGAATTAATAGGATGTCCTGGAGTTTTGGGTGCTCAAGAACTGGAACACATAGTCCTTTGAACTGCTGTTTCATTAACAAAATATATAATTATTAGGCACTACTAATAATACTTAAATACTTAATTAGACTGAAAACTATTTTTTGGATCATAATTTATAGCTGTAGAGCACAGAAAACAAAGGTAGTGAAAACAGATACAAATGAGTGGGAAATAGTGTATAAGGGGACACTCAGTATTAAAAATATTGGTGTAAAAGTTCAAAGTCTAAACATTTAATAAACTGAGAAATAACAAGGCCACAAAGGGATTGACTGAGATCTGACTTCAGGGAGTGGGAAAGTGTTTTGACACTCATATCCCTACCACTGGCTTCTTCTTTTTTAACAAAGTAGGTTGAGCCGAGTTGTCATCAGAACATAATAACACCACCATAGAAGCTTGGGTCTAATCTGTGTTACCTTTTTGATGTTATTAGTTTAAAACCACTGTTTAACTCTACTCATGTATTGTTTGTCTTACTCAACATGCCAGGTTGGCAATACTTATCATTTTTCTTGTCAGCTTAACTTTGGATACGGAGAGCTGAGTTGTGCAGACAGTTGAAAAAAAATGACAGCTTGCCACTTTATAAAGGTTCCTGGATTTAAAAAAGATGATGTCTTCTCTCCTGAGCCTTCTAAAATACAACCTTAAAGCATGTAAAACCATAAATCAGCTTCTGATAAATAAGTATTTTCCATTAAAAAAGAAAACAGTACATGACCATAATTTTGTTCACAACTGTGTTATGTGGCTTCCTTTTCTAATCACACTTCAAAATACAAAAAGTTTGTGAAAAGCCAGTCTTAAGTCAGTTTTCAGCAAAGCCTTTTCCCTTGAAGCAAAATATCATATTGCAATACCCACTTCCACATTTCAACAATCAAGCTAAAATTAGCATAGCTCATTACCATTCCAGCCAGCAGAACACTGTCAACTGTCTCTGCATCACAGAAATGTCTTGGCTCCTGTCATGCAAAAGCTCCCTGTACACCCACTAGCATTAATAATTTACTTAAAGAAGAACTGGATCTTTTTAGACAGAGTGAAGATCTAGGACACAGTTTCAAAATTCAGAATTTCTTAAACATAATGGCTTATATATTATCAGATAAATAAATGTTTAAGTAAAAATCTGCAAAACTATACAAAGATTAAAAACAGCTTAAAAAAAAAAGAAAAAGAAAAAGCAGCTGCAGAGCATCATTTTGTCTCCAGTTTCTAAAACACACAGATTTTCTCACTTTCCTAAACAGTTTCTGCAATAAGATACACAGGCATTCTCCTTTAATCTCAAATAAAAATGATCTAAACATGCTGAAGACAGCATACTGAACTACAGTTTTTATCTTCCATCTTCTCTATAGACTTACGACACCTTTACAGTATTTACTACAATAGTACCTCAATCCTATCTAAGCTTTGGATCTGCCACATGAAAAAGAGTTGGTTGCGTTTTCCCTCTTACTGCCTTTCTTGGATGGATTAGATGAGGAATACTGCTAGACAGTGAATTTTCATTTAACATTTAATGCTGACAGGAAATTTATATGATTCCATAATGCTAATACTACTGGACATGGATTAAGGTAAGGTATACTTTCCGGTAATGAAAAGCTCTCATAATCAGGCAAAAGATGAATTATGCTTTTTGCTGTAACGAAGAAACTGCACAAACCTTCTGGATCTCTTCAAACAGCAATTTTTTCACATGTTTTACTGAGGCCAAGTGGGTATTAACTCTCACAGTTGTAAAACTTGGTGGATGAGATAGACGACTTAACAGAGATTGATATTTATTCTCTGCCTCCTGTGTACCTAAAGCAGTGATAAGCTGAAAGTGAAAGAAGAGATTTTATATTAAAGAGATTCACACAGTAGCCTCTTCCTCAGTGTAAAAGGACACCACCGAATAAACATTCCATAGAAATGGAAGAATATGGTTGTGAGGTGTGCAATAGTGAGAAATGTCAATATCTGAAAGTCTAATTCCACTGGAACCCTCATAAATTTCTTGAAAAGTACTCGTTGGAAAAACAGTTGTATTAGCAAAATCATTGCAAATAGTCTGCAGCAAGTATCAAAAGTAGCTGCTCTGTGATAGAGATACTGTACAAAAAGCAGTTCTAAGGAAATGGAAGGGTAGATTCAAAACTATGAATTAGTAACTTTCAAACTGACATACAAAAATGTAATTATTGTTGTAACTATTATTATTTTAAATATAAAAATATTTTAATAAAAATATTTTAAATAAAAACTCTGTGTCTAATGTAAGGACAATTACTTTATCGTACGGTATTAAAGTTACACAAAAAATTTGATTATTTGTTGATGATTAGTAGTATCCATGTCACATACCTCATTATTTCTGAACACTTTGGTGAGATACTCTTCAACTTCACACTGGAAAGAGATTTTAGGGAAAAAGGACATCTTCCTTTAAAAAATCTGCTGGTAAGGAACGGAAATAAGCAAAATATTTTCTGAGTGCTTCTTATCATATTCTCTAAGTTTATAAATGTAACTTAAGATGTACTCACAAACTAAGATGAGGTTTCTGATTCTTGTGTTTTAATAATGTAATTTTACTGCACTCAACACTACTCTTAATTACATTTCAGAATATGTTCATTAACATGTTTAGCACTTGCAGTCAACTTACAATGAGGTTACTGGTTTCCTTGCTGTCACCTCCTTCCAAGCCATACCTTCCAAGGCTACTGTATCGGTGTTTGAAATATGAAAGAAGTGTTACCACCTCTAAATCCTGTCCCGTTGTCCTGGTTTCAGCTAGGGTAGAGTTAATTTCTTCTCATTGTGTTTTGGATTCAGAATGAGAATGGTGTTGATAACACACGGATGTTTTGATTTTTTGCTAAGTTGTGTTTATCCTAAGTCAAGGACTTTTTTCTTGCCTCATGCTCTGCCAGTGAGGAAGTATGCAAAAGAAACTGGGAGGGAGCATAGCCAGGACAGGTGACACGAGCTGACCAAAGGGATATTCCACACCGCAGAATGTCATGCCCAGTATATAATCTGGGAAGAGTTACCCAGAAGGGTTTCGGGAACTGGGGTCTAGCATCGGTCAGTGGGGAAAAATAGTACCCAGGGGATTTCAATTCCCCCAGTATAGACAAGTAGACTCACACAGAAGCATGATGCCACATCTGTGCTTTTAACCACAGTTAATGAACATTTCAGGAAGTCACAGAATGCGTAACAGAAGTTAAGACTTGAACCGTGATTAGTTCATAAGACCTGTTTTGAAACGTGACTGCAGAACAGCTCCTCTGTCACAGGAACTGCAAGGTATGTGGACTCAACACATTCATTTGAATGACAAGTACCCGATGTGCTTATTTCAGGGATGGGAACAATACACAGATGAAAAGGCATTTCTCAGTTAAAAAGAGACTTGAAAAGAATAAAGCCATTGTAAGCTGCCTGGAAATGTCAAAACCACAAAATTGGAGGTTCAGAGCATACCCACATAACCTTCAGGTTGAGCAGGGTATGTGTGCCCTTTCCGTGGTCATTATCTCAGAAAAGATGCAATGCAGCTTAGAAAAAGGGTGATTATGATACATAGGGAATTGCTTTCAAACACGAAAAAACTAAACAGTTTGCCATCTTCAAAGTTACGGAACATAGTTGAGAGGGGCCTTATAGAAGCTTATAAATTCAGACGCGGCAGGAAGCCAGGCTGATGAGGGAGACAGCCTAGTGCCCCTCCAAGTACGAGAGTCGGACTTCAAGCGTTCAGCAGGTGGCAGGGTCGACACCTACGAGAGGTACTGTTTTGCCCAGACCTGCTGTGCCGTACCCAGTAAAGGCTCGACGGACTTCAGAAATCCTTGAGGGAGCCTCCCCTCCCTATTCGCCATCTCCTTGCAGATTTCCTTGTGTCTCAATGGAGAGGAAACTGCAGCGAGGAACGCGACGCCGGACCAGCGCTTTGATCTAACTGCGCACACGGACAATGAGAGCTGTCAAACGCAGTCAGCACCAGGGATGCCGACTCTTTCAAAACTCCCTTCCCCACCCTTTCACACACGAAGAAAAAGTCGGTCCGCTCATTGCTGTGAGGAGCGGAATTTGGGGCCCCCTCCTTTATTTCCCCATCTGTCCACTACTGAAACACCACGGGGTGGGAGAGGACACACAGCTCTTCGCCGCCCTGAGGGGCACCTCAGCCCAGGGGTACGCGGGAGGTGCCACCGCCACCACCGCCCCCTCAGCCTCGACGGACACCGGAGGGAGAGCCAGGACACCACGAGAAGGACGGAGCACACAGGTGCCGATGCTGAATCGCGTCCGACCCTCCCGCGCAGACCCCAACACGCCGCCAGCCCCCACCTACCGCCGGGCCCGGGCCGGGCCCGCCTCCTCCGGGGCGGCCGCAGGAAGTCCCGCCTGTGCGGAGTCGCCATGGGAGCCGGAACGCCGCGACCGGGGCGGGGAGTCGGTGCAGCCGCCGTACCCCCTGTCCACCGCGGGACAGGGAGGGCGGCAACAGGGCGAGCCCGGGGGCCACCTGAGCTTGTTGGACAAGACGTTACCGAGAGCGCTGTTTTATTATTTTTTTTGTTTAACGTTTTCCCTCTGAAAAAGCTGAAATGAGTGGATTATGATAACAGGTTTTGTACTGCCACCCGTCCTACATCTGTAGTGCTTGTGGATTCCCTGTCTAGGGTAGAGCAGGGTTCGTGCTCTGCTACTGACCTCTCCTGAGTGATAAAACCCGGGTAACCCGCTCAAGAGCTCAGTATGCAGGAACCTGCAGTACAGCACTGAAAGCGAGCCCAGATGTTTTTACACGCCTTACTACATATGAGAGAGCTGTGAGCCTTGAAACCCACACCCCGTGTCAACGGCAGAGGCCGCGGACCAGCCACAGCACCGCCCGACTGAAGGACACGGGGACGGTGCGCTGCCAGCGCCTCCTGTTGCAACGCCGGGCACCGCGGCTCCTCTCCCTTGCGGGGTGAGGCGGCTCCCTCCTCCCGACCGTGCGCGGCCCCAGCCCCGCGGTCTCTTCATCAGCCCTGGAAAGACGCCCGGGCTCTCCTCGCAACCGGCCCCACAGAGGCGCTGCCCCCGGCCCGGCCCGCCCCCNCGCAGTGACGCTCCCGCCGTGCCGGCGCTGGGGCGGCCGCGCCGAGGGCCGTTGGCGGGGCGGTGCCGCGTGCCCGCCCCTCCCGCCGCCCTCCCACTCCCGCTGACCCGGGGCTGCTGCAGGAGGGAACCGGGGGAGTTGCTGCTGTTGGTGCTGCCGCCGCCGCCGTCGTCTGGCTGAGCCCGGGGTGTCCAGGGGGCTCGGTGGGAAGCCGGGTCCAGGCATGGGCCTGATCTTCGCCAAGCTGTGGAGCCTCTTCGGTAGCCAAGGTGGGCGCGCGGGCCCGGGGCCACTGCGGGACGGCGAAGGGAGCCCGCGGGGCTGCGGGGGCCGCGGGCAGCCGGGGGGGCTCGAGGCCGGCTCCACTCACCAGGTCTCCGCTGAGGGCCCGCCCAGCCGAAAGTTGGGCTTTTCTTTGTGCAGCGCTGGTGCCGCGGCGCCTCATGCTCGGGGTCGCTTTGTCTCGGTTCCCGAGGTGGTCCCTCCTCGCCCCCTCCTCCCCGGGCCCGTGTGCCCCGGGCGGCCCTTAGGGCGCTACGCTCCCGGGATCGCACGGCGGGCACGGCTCTACCTCTCGGATCGGGTTTTTCCACTGCGATCGCGGCTGAGGCTTTGATGGACGATGACGGTCGTGTTTGTGTTTGCAGACCCTCGTTTTTTGAGTCGGGGTTTTCTATTGAAGTCATGTTATTTTGTTCTTTAGTTTCAAGGAAAAAAAACCGCCAAACGTGTTGGGGCCTTCGAGGTAAAGATCTGTATGTGTTTTGGCAAAGATGCTAGTTAAATACAGTTAGTGACCCAAGAAAATCACTTCTTCAGCCAAGAACAAAAAGGTCATAAGGGGGTAGGGTTGCTTTCCATGCTCTCCTCTCCAGCTCAGGCCCGCAGTTGTAGCCCATGCTCTAACGCAGAGCTCAGAACTTGTGGCTGCCACTACCTTTACTCAAGATGGTTATCATAAAAATAGAGAATTAGGGTTTATCTATTAATTTATTTGTTTTAATGATTTTTTTTACCTAGCTTTCTTTGGTTAGAAAATAAAGAGTCAAGGAATTTATCGCTTGTATTGTTTTTCCTTGGGGGCCTGAGGTTGGAGAAGGCAAACTGATGTTAAATGTTAATTGTTTTCTCATCAAGTTTCCACATGTGCACTTCATTTCCACTTTAAAGTTACTAAGAATGCAGATAAACTTCTTTGTCAGTGCTCTGTTGCAAGTTTTTGGAGGCATAAACACCTGGTATCTCTTTAATAGTCTTGTTACTGTGTTTGCACTTAACCCGTTCTAATTCTGTAAATAACAGAGCAAAGCCTCTGTGTGCACATTGACATCTGTGTATCAAACTTTCATGGGATGAGATTGGGAGAGATCCCAGTCCCAGATCATATATCTTTCTCCTGCATACACCATCCTGCTTCATCATTCCTGAACACATCTAACAGTGTTCTAAATTTGTTGCTGTTGTTGATTTGTGATTTTTCTGAACTGTCAAAACTACTTGGTAAGATTCAAGCTTTCCCCTATTCTCCAGAAAAATACTGAATACTGTTTAGGTTTTCATCAGGTAACGCAATCTGCAAATGCTTTCCCTCCATGAAGAACTCCAAAGCCTCCAAAGAGATCTATAAGCAAAGAACTGATCAGGAGATAACTGGTGGCTTTTATTATTGTTCTATATGGTACTTTATGATGTCAGTATTTATCTTCAGGAAGACACATTGTCTCTGTTATTGTATATTATTTCCTTCAAGAAAAGTTATTCTTCATTGCAATGGCTGGATGCCAGATGCCCACAAAAACTACTTTATTGCTCCCCTCCTCAGCTGGGCAGGGGAGAGAAAAATATAACAGAAGTTTCTTCGGTTGAGATAAGGACAGAGGAAGATCACTCACCAGTCACCGTCGTGGGCAAAACAGACTCAGCTTGTGAAATTAATTTAGTTTGTAACCAGTCAAATCAGAACAGGCTAATAAAAAATAAAACCAAAAATTCTGAACACCTTTCCCCTGTCCCTCCCTTTTTGTCCCGGGATTAACTTCATTTCGGGTTCTCTACCTCCTCCCTGGAGCAGTTCAGGGGAATGAGGAGTGGGGGCTGTGCTCAATTCATCACATACTGTCTCTGCCAATCCTTCCTCCTCAAGGGGAGCACTCCTTCCCCTGCTCTGGTATGGGGTCTCTCCCATGGGAGACATTCCTCCACAGGCTTCTCCAATGTGTGCTCTTCCCACGGTCTCCAATTTTTCCCTAGCTGCTCCAGCATGGGTCCCTTCCACAAGGTGCAGTCCTTCAGGAACAGGCTGCTCCAGCGTGGATCCCCCGCGAGGTCACAGGTACTGCCAGCAAACCTATTCCAAAGTGGACTCCTCTCTGCATGTCCACAGGTCTTGCAAGGAGACTGCTCCAGCATAGGCATCCCATGGGGTCAGAGCCGTCTTTGAGCATCCACCTGCTCTGGCATGGGGTCCTCCACATCCTGCGGGTGGGTATCTGCTCCCTTGTGGACCTCCATGGGCTGCGGAGGCACAGCTGCCTCACCATGGTCTTCCCCACAGGCTGCAGGGAGAGCTCTGCTCTGGCACCTGCAGCACCTTCTCCCCCTCCTGCACTGACCATGGTGTCTGCAGAGTTGTTTCTCTCACATATTTTCACTCCTCTCTTTGGCCACAATTGCATCAGTGCAAAAACTTTTCCCCATCTTAAATATGTTATCCTAGAGGCATTACTTCTGTTGCTGGTGGGCTTGACCTTGGAGCAAGCTGGCATTGGCTCCATAGACATAGGAAAAGCTTCTAGCAGCTTCTCACAGAAAACACCTCTGTAGCCCTCCCCATTATCAAAATCTCACCATGCATACCCAATGCATTCATATATTTAAAATGTTAATGAATATTTGTCTCACAGTTAAGATAGTTGAGAAGATATCATGAAATATTTACTCTTTGACTTTTATCCCAAGAAGAAGTTTCTGGGGTATGTTCTCATCTTGTTTTGTTGCTGGAGTTATCTTTGGTTTGGTTTTTGTTGTTTTGGTTTAGTTTTTTTCCTCTTGTAGTGACCATAGAAAAGAAAGTGAGGGGTTTTTTATGGGCAAAATTGAACTTTGATTCTAGAAAGTTTGCTTCAAACAGAAAGTTTTGACCCATCTAATGGGAAATTACACTCTAATTACACAACTATTTTTCTCTAAATAATATCATTACTAATAATTAAATAGAGTAATTTATGAGTTATTTTGGTTGCTCTTCTCGTTACATCAAATCTAGACAATTCCTTGGGGAATCCATAGGTTGTCCCATGAAGCCACGTGTTGAACAGACCAGCACAGTACCTTTCACATTGATTTTGACTGTATAGAGGGAGTATTCCAAAGATGCAAATAGACTTCAGTGTGGGAGGAGGATAGTTTCAGTTCATCGTGGTTAGTTTGAGTTGTGCTGATAGTCTGGAGCACTTGATACTGGCAAAATGAAAGGTTAAACAAAGCAAAGATTTGGAAAGTGCTGGCTGTGTTCCATGAATTAGAGCATGGGGGAGGAGGTGTGCCTAAGTCGTAGAAAATACAGAACAGGGCATCATTGGCAATTCATTTGATTATTATTAATTATGCACTGCAGTTTTGCTTTACATAAATGCGAATAATAGCCCAGCTGAAGATGCCAAATTCAAAAGGTACTTGATCAATAATGTCTGGACAACTTTAAAGAGATATCTCCCAGTGAGTTAATGCTGTTAACTCGTGGGAAGAAGATATGTGTGTAGCTTTCTGCAAAATGCACATCTTAAGATAACTAAGATCTTAAGATAAGCCCCTTGTGTTTTTGTGCTTTCGGGTTCAGTGCTGTTGCGGTAACCATGTGATATGCATAAAGTTTAGTTCATTCATAGCGACTTCTGCCTGGCAGTAAAACCTTGTAATGAAGATACCCTTAGATCCTACTAAAGCTAGGAATGTCTTCTTATTAATGTACGTCTTCTTTACTACTTTTGCAATTTGATTCTCTTACCTGCTTTTCCAGTGGTAAGGATAAGATACTACGAGGAAGGTCAAGAGGCTGGACCTAATCTGTGTGTAAAGACATTCTGTGCCAAGTGTCTGCTGACTAATTTATCTACTGACCTATTCCTGCAGCATTTCTTATTACTTGTATTCAGCTGTTTTAGCCCTGCTTCTTGGCTAGCATCTGAATGTTGTCGCATCAACAAGGGAGTTGAATCTGTCTGTTCTGTTTCAAGTCACTGTATGTGCAATAGAGGTTGTTCTAGTTGGTTCTGCCCATTTTGATTATGGTTACCCCATTTTGCCAAACCCAAGCTGGCTCATGGTGAGAAAATGCAGCAGTTAAAATCATGTTACGTGGCCAGTGCACGATCTGCTCTCCAAATCTGGTATGTGAGATTATGAAATAAGAAAAGCTGCAGTGCGAAGCAGTTTAAGGAAACTGGGTGATGCCTGTGCTGATCCATGAGTCAAGGACTAATGAAAGAGAGGAAGGTTAACAGTCTGAGTACAGTCTGTCAAGGAATATCTATTTAGCTCTTTGGATACATTTGGAAGAGTTCATTTCCAGTTTGAGTTTGTCATTAGTCTTACTTCATCTTTTTTTCTGGTCTCTGGGCCTTTTCAGTGCAGAGGTTAAAGCCTGAAGGAGGGAGGAATATAAGCATTTCTATGCCTTTCAGCTCTTAGGATATATTGTATCATAACCAAGTAGTAATTGAATGACGTGAATTGAAATAGAGGTACCTTTACTCATAAGAGAAATAATTGGGCTTAAAAATAGGCTTCTGTCTCTGTCTCTTTTCTAGGTGACTTTCTAATGGCTTCCTGATTCTTTTTCCTTATTTTTGAAATTGACAATAAAACATTGCCTCAAGTATTGTTTTTGTTTAAAACTTCATGCTCCGCAGTCATTTAAGGCTGATTACTAAGTGACTTAAGATTGAACTTACTTATACTTATTATAAAAATAACTTACTCTTAGAAGTTTAAAGAAAAAATCAGATTTCAAAAATGACCAGCTGAAGCTATGAAGCAGTATTCAAGTGGCACGGTCTTCTAAGCAATATGTAGTAATATGAATAAATGGTGGAGAAACTTAAGTTACTTTCTGTGTTATCACATGGCTGAGTAAAAGTTATGTAACATATTCTATCAATGCTATCAAGATTGCTCTTAATGAAACTATAAGGAAAAAACCAGAAGTGAATGTCAGCAACACTGATAAGGGTAACTGTCAATACCTTGGGTTTTTTTGTGTGTGTCTGGCAAGTTCATTAAGAAACTAAATCTGGTTTTTAATTATTTTTAAAATGATTGTTGTTCATAGTCTTCAGGGTGATCAGAATAATTGCTACAGTTATAAAAATTGCTTTGAGAAAACTGGAACTCCACGGTTCACTTCACTGAGGCTTGCTGACAGTTCCCAGACTGTACAGTCAGGTTGGAAGAGACCATTATCTGGAAAACCAAATGGATTTTCATTCCAATGACTACTAAATGCTGTGGACAGTTTCACTACTTTCTTGTAATCAAGTCTGGAGATACAAGGTGTATTTAAGCAGTTCTTTTTGTGCTTTGAAGGAGACTCTGAGGTAGCTTCTAGTGTGCAGACTGAGTATTTGTATTGAAACCCCTTTGACCCTTAGAAATATGCTATTCTTCCTGCCTTCTCTTCAGCAAACTTGTATCTGCATTCTGTCATCAACTTTGAAGCCTCCAGGATTCTTACTGTCTGAAAGTAGATGTGTGTGTTTTGTCTGAAAAGTATTGGTACCCTTTCTGGTACCCATTTCTTCTTTAAGTGTGTTGGAAGAGTCTCATCAGTATTGTATTTAGATTTTTAGATTGGTTGATATAGCAGAAGTCTTTGGATTCTTTTACAGAGTAGTCCAATACTGTCTTCCCCCCCCCCCCATATGCCTACTTTTTGTACTCCCCCCCTCCCCTGTTCCTACCTGATTAATAAAGACTCTTCTCTTTTGCTCTGTCAACTTTGTTATGGATTTTGTTCTTCCTTTGCCAAGAACATGGTGGACTGGGAAGATATTCATGAATACAACCCAAAATGAGTTTGAATACCAGCCAGTGAAAGGGAGAAACTTGGGTTAGTCTGTAAGTACAGAACACCAATAAATCACTGCCTATGGTTTACCCCATAACTGTTCTTTTTCCTAAATGTGACATCTGTCTTCTACTACTTGCTCTTGTAAACAAGTACTTGTCTTGCTAAAGTTCTGTTCTCTCTTAGTTTGGCAGTTTTTAAGTTCACATGTTTTTCCTCTAATGCACATTTGTGTGTAAATGTTCTGTATCTTAACCAACTAGACAGAAATTCAGCTTTTGAATGTGTTTGTAAGTGAAGAGTTTTCCATTACTATAGTTCTATACCTAGAACTATAGAATGAAAATATAGAATAGTAATCTAGAATATATCTCTATATCTAGAATGTATCTCTATATATAGAGTTTACTGTAGTATTAATGGCAACTGCCATTAATTGAAGGTGGAAACTGCTGTTTGTATGAGATACTGATGTGTTCATCTTATTATTTTCATCCCTAGATCACCATTAATTAACACCTGTGTGACTGTTTCTTGTTTGTGCTTATTCAGTTACTGTGTGAAATACCATTTGACTATGGAGTAACACAGATAAGCTGTGCCTTTTTTTCCAAATAATGTCAAGCCATTCATACTCTGGCGGCTTTCAGAAATGGTCATCTCAATGGAGATTTTTTTTTTCCATTACTTTAAGTGGAGTGATATTGTTTCATCCAACTCCAGTAATTCACACCTAAGCATTGTATTGTAATGGGAAGATGAGAAAGAGCAACATAACGCCTGACTGGAATTTGTTTTTTTCCTTGAAAATAACTCAAAACAGAATGTTGCTAAAATAGGGTCATCTTCTTCCAGGCAATAGTTGACAACATGTCTGGTTTGAAAACAGCCAAAGGGTATTTTGAAAGCACTTTGAATGAATTTGAAGAAGAGATGGACAGTCAAGCTATGAGGCATGGTTTATCAGCATTGAAAGCAGAGAGGATTTCATAGTAATTTCCCAAATATATTGGGAAAGGTTTACTAGTTGCTGACAGTGCGCCTTACAGGGCTAGAAGTACTACTGGATTTAAGGCCAGGAGTTCTTTCCTTAGAATGTGTTGACAGGATGCAGTAGTAGGGGAATTGGCACAAGGAAATACATTTCAACATTTGTTATGATGGTATTGCATAGCAAAACTAAAAATCCCAGACAGGAATGTTTCATTACAGTCACTTTCAGTATGAAAAGACCTAGGTAATTATGTATCAATAGGTTTAAGACCAAAACAAAACCCAGAAAACAAACACTATAATTTTTCCTTAAACCGCCCACTTGTGGGCAAAGCCCTACCAATTTGACACTTAGGATAGATCTTCCGATTTTCTAGCAACTTATTATAAGTCTTGTAGATCAAGTGCGGCATTTTACAGGAAATCTTTAAGCCGTGAACCATGTTTTGGTTTAGAATAAGTGCCCTAGAATTGTAAATATTATCTCTTCAAAAATGAGCTTGTTCACAGACTTTGTAAGTAAGTTTTACTTCTAGTATCCATTTGCAAATTTGCTGATCTCAAGTGCCTTGCTTTTTTGTCAGTAAGTGGGTTGGTATCTTTAGCTTCCCACGTAGCAAAAGAACCACTATTCTAATTGACTGTGCTGCTGGATTTGAAATTCTAAGAAGGATTATTTACAAAGAAGCATATAAATTCTGAAGGGGTTTTTTTCTGTTTTGTTTCCCCGTGCCTGGAAAAACTAACATTGTGACAATTGGAAGATCACTGTTCTATAAGCTGGACTTTGCAGCAGGGAGGGTCTGGGTTTGTCTGATGTAGGGAAAAGCGATTTTATTTTTAAAATTAAAAAAATATTTTTTTGTTGAGGGAGGTGATCTTTCCTTTCAGCTTGGCACTGGTGAGGCCTCACCTGGAGTTGTGTCCAGTTCTGGGCTCTTTACTGCAAGAGAGAAATGGACATACAGGAGAGAGTCCAGTGATGAACCACAAGGATGATTAAGGAACTGGAACATCTTACATATGAGAAAAGAGATGCAAAAGGGACAGAGTCAGACTGGTCTCAATGGTACCCAGTGACAGGAGTGTGCAACACAGGACCTGAAACACGGGAGGTTCTCTCTTTACGTACAGAAACTCTGAGCACTGGGACAGGTTGTGCAGGGGCACTGTGCGGTTTCCATCCTTGGATACATGCAACACCCATCTGGCTGTGGTCCTGGGCTGTTGGCTCCAGGTGGCCCTGGCTGAGCAAGGGGGTTGAACAAGGTGACCTCCAAAAGTGTCTTCAGGCCTTGACCATTCTGTCATTCTGTGACTTCCAATTTAGAAGTTGCAAAGTTGGGCTTTGCAGTCTATTCAAAATTCTGCTTAGATTTTACTACATGGATAATGGTGGTCCCTTAACAAGTGGCTATTATTGAGCCTTGACCATTAGGCTAATGCTTTTGAAGACTTTGGATGTTTGGTGGTGTTCTTAAGATGATATGCTGCTATGAGTTACGTTCTTTCATTGTGCTTTTCTTTCTAAAACTAGATTTTTTTGATGAAGTAATCATTCCTTTCTGAAGATCTCCAGTGCTGACTTTTCCCAAGATTGTAGTCTCAAGAGAAGATGAGGCTTTGTAGTTTTGTTTGGCTTTTTTCTGTCCAGAAGCAGCCACTATTCTATGTAAGCTATTGAAATAAGGCAAAAAAGCAGTTGCCTTTTTCAGTAAGGAAAAGTGATTAACCAGAATTACAACTGTTGCTGTTTCCAGTAATTTATTTTTGTCTTTTTTTTTTTTTTGTATATCCAGAGCACAAAGTAATCATAGTGGGACTTGATAATGCTGGAAAGACTACTATTCTTTACCAGTTGTAAGTACATGAACTACTTTGTTTTCCTGTTTCCATTTTAGTGTTTGTCACTGTTTAATCATTGAAAATTCAGCTTTGTAACCTGGCAGAATCTCTAGGATTCCAGATAACGATTTGTACACTGACAGTATTAGTTGTTCTAAACAGAGCAAATATTTAAAGGATAAGAGAAGGAACTGCCATGCTTTAAAACTGAACTGTAAATTGAATAACAAAACGGTACATAGAAGCACAAAGTGAACTGCAATTTTTTTACCATCAAAGCCCATCTCAATTTGTAAGCATAGAAATAATCCTGTTGCCAGTAACTGTAGAGAAGAAAGTGTTTTTAAATTAATGGAAATTCTAGCCGCTCTGCAAAAAAACCATGTGTCCCGGTTCCTGTGTCTAAAATTTGTGATGGAGAATTCTTAAAAACAATATTTCATCTTGCCCAGGTTCTACCTTGGGCATTTTCAATAGCATCGTTGCTCCCAAATCTTGCCAGCATTACAAGAATATCCATGATAAATTCAAGAATATCAGCAGGACCATAATTACTACTGTGATTGTAGAAAAGAGGGAGGATGTAGCTAAATTACTGTCCATATATTTGGATACAAAAGCAGCACAGTATGTTTTCCAAAAATACTTTTTTTTCCCTAAGCATTTTTGAGAAAGTTTAAAGGTAGAACAGAGGAATTTTCAGCTATGTAACAAAACAGTCCTTTGGGATTTGTTGTTATATTGAGTTACTAAGTAGAGTGCTCTGATAAAATTATATTCTGATTTATATTTTCACAGTTCAGCATTCCCATATTTGGGATCTTTAGAATATCAGCTTCTACTTTTAAGACAAGTGCATTCCGAGTATCTGTTAATGTCCTTGAAGAAGAGAATCCTCCTAAAATGCAGATGCTTATCCATTTGTTATGTCTTTTATGTGCTTATTATGCTTGCTGCTTACTTTTCATCAGTGATGTCTTTAAGCATGTCTATAGTCACTTCTTTCCATTAATTTCAAATTTATAGCTTTTTTAAAATGTGCCTGGTTTTTAATATTTTTTTAATCGGTTACACATTACACTTTATCTGCAACAAATTTTTTATAACTGAGCTATAACAAGCCTTCTGGATTTTACTGATTGGTCATTTGTGTGACACTGTTTCCTTTAGTTTAATGAATGAGGTGGTTCATACTTCTCCAACCATAGGAAGCAATGTAGAAGAAATAGTGGTGAAAAACACTCATTTCTTAATGTGGGATATTGGTGGACAAGAATCATTACGGTCATCGTGGAACACCTATTATTCAAACACAGAGGTAGGAGAAGCTGCTTTGCAAGTTTGTTAGAAATTATATTTATTTATCAGGAATATAGGTACATTTTTATAAAGATTGCAGCTGTATTGTTTTTAAATCCTATTGGGCAAGAACAAACCTGAAAAGTGTGAGGTATCTCTGGTATGCAGCCAATTGTCTAGTAATATTTGAAGTATTTTTCCTGTTTACAGTAATGTTGTTTGATTGATGATATAAACTATGAAGTTAGACTTTTTTCCTAGGCAATAAATGATATCAGTATACATTTCAGATCAGATTTCTTGCGTGGTTTTTTTTTTTATGTAGTTTAAAATGAAAATTTTGCATTGTAATTTGCAAATTCAGTGAGAATTTGCAGTGGTCAACCTGACTTCTGTACATCTAGTCTGAAATGTTTTTGAGATAATGATAATTAAGGTAAGGATGAAGAATAAAACTGTCTCTAGGCAGCAGTAATTAAAAAAGCTCACCAGCTTGTGGCTTTTTTCCAAGGGTAAAGGAAAATCTAGCTTTGCAATTCTCATGAGGTGCTGGCAAAGCTGCCATTGCTGGAAAGGTTGGAATTCAGTGTCAGTTGTCTTTTGGTTTTGTTTTTTTTTATGCCAGCCTTTTTGCTGCTGAAAGGTTATCAATACAAATGCACATATAATCTCTGAGGACTCATTTGGAGACATCTACGTTGATGTAAGCTATTTTAGTCTTCATTTCGTACAATTTCTACTAAAGGCAGAGATCTCTTGTAGATACTGCTCATTATGTAAGTATTCCATCCTCCTGTAAAATGAGATTTTCTGTCCTGTGCTTCTCTTGGAGAGAGGTGAGATTAGCAATCCATTCTAGATCTGCTGAAAGCCTGGTGATGACATCTCAACCTTCATCTCTAGTATTTTTAACTAATTTTTAATTTTATCTGGAAAAGTATAGCTGCATCGAAGACACACGTGAGGTTGAAGACAATTCTGCCAACATTAGCTGCTACAGAGCAGTAAGTTCTTGGCTTTTGCCCCTTGAGAATCTTTGATTTTAGAAATTGAAGAGATCCATATATTAGTTCTTTTTCTGATACTTTTGGGTTGTTCTTCATCATAATCTGGCTAGTAAGAGTTTGAAACCCAGTGCCTTTTAGTACTTGGAAAGAAGAACTTCCCTTTTGTTTAGAAGCTTTGTCTGCTGGAAACAGTTGAGTAAGAAAAGAGTTCTGTTTAGTATGCCAATCCTAGCCTCCCTGATATGAATAATTCCTTTACTGTTCCTCCTCATCTGCTAGGCATCTCAAAGTCACAGCAGCATTAAATTGACTTAGTTTTTCATTCTCTGTGGTCATTCTCAATGGCTAATGAATCTCTTTAATTTTCTAAGGCAAAGTGATTTGGAGCATATGTTGGAGAATTACAGCAGTGATTTCTAATTCTTCTTTTTTTGTTAGTGTCTCTCTTTTTTCACTTTCCTTGTGTGCAAATTGGAGCAATCTACACAAAGTCTTTGTAGTAATGTAAAAGTTCCACAAATAAGCACTTTAGTGCATACCTGTCCTAATGAGTTTCAGCTTAATATGGCTAGTTCTGCAATTGTTTTTTAAGTGTCAGATCTTGTTCTTACAGAGAGGATGTTGAGACAGGCTTAAAGATAAAAATTTGGGAGGATGGGAAAGAGGAGGGAGTTCCCATGGCCCCATGGTTTAACTAATTGGGTTTGTGGGTGAAGTACAGTAAAGGGGAAAAGGGGTGGAGAAGTACTGTTATCTGGTCATAGAAGTAATGGAGTCTGTCAGATGAATGTAATCTTCCTGGTTTCCTCTCCAGTGTAGCATATGTCCCCTGTAATTTATTTTATTGTTATTTTTATTTTATTACCTGCATAATTTTCGTCAGAATGTGCTTGGACTCCCTACTCATTGTCCCCCCCATGATGCTGTTAGCCCTGCTCAGAGCGCACTGGGCAGGGCAAGTGTTGAAGTGGTGATCAGTTGTTACGGTTTGTGTGCAAATACTGTTGTGTAGTGCTTACGAGCATTTGCTTGAGTGTTACCTGCTGCATAATGCTGTGTCTTTTTCCTCTCTAGTGCAAGGATATAAAATAGAAGGTACCAAACCAGGAGCAGAAAGAGTGGGTAATAGACAGTAATTTTCATACCAGTGACAATTGCTTCCCATGGGAGGCCTGATGTACCAGACCTAGCAGTGTCTCAGAGTCCACAAGTGCATGGCCATAAGAATAACGTGCCTGGTGGGAACAGTAAGGGTAAAATCACTGCTACAACCATCTCCAAAAGCCTGGAAGGGCTTCACCAAAAGGTGGAAGGGTGAAAAGTTGTGAGAGGCCAACTGCACAGGTCCTTTGTGAAAGTGAATTGTGCAACAACAAAGTGCTAAGCCCTACAGGTACATAAGTAGTTTTCTGACATGTGATGTACTACTTTGAAATAATCTTTCTTAAGCCTTGTGAGTGAGATGATGCTGAACTGTAAAATAAAATATGCTTCTTAAAAAATACATAATTTCAATTTCAGTTTTATAATTTCATGAGTATGCAAGTAGTAGTGGACTGTAGCAACTGTTTTCATTGATGACATGTGTAGCACATTTGTCATCCATATTTTAAGTCTAATCCACTATCTGTAGGTGCTTTTTGGTAGTAACATAGTTGTTTTGAGTATGATATATGGCCTGAAAATCCACCAAGGAGATTTAACCGTAGTACATGTGGGTAGATCTTAATAATAGTGCTGAAATGTGCAACCATGATATTGTTTATCTTTTTTTTAGCTATAATCTTCGTGTATGATTTCCACAGGTCTAGCAAAAGACTGTAACAATAAAAATTTTCTTTTCTAGTGTCCTCTGCAAGTGTATGTCTCTTCTAGAGGAAGACTTGCAGTTAGTGATCTCTTGAAAATGTGCTTTCTGTAATCTATACTTTGTACTTACATACTCTACTGTTGGGTTTTTTCCCTAGTTCATCATTCTGGTTGTTGACAGCATTGATAGAGAGCGACTTTCTATAACAAAAGAAGAACTTTATAGAATGCTGGCTCATGAGGTATGGTGGGGAGTTGGGATAATAGTTTTGTTAAGAACAGTCAAATAACATTACATGCTTTCTGTGCGAACAAAAATTATACTGTCACAAAAAAAAATCTGAGAATAAATGTGAATGCATGTTGGTCTCATTTCAAAACTAGATAAACGATAAATAAGCAGAAAAATTATTATGAAGCACTCTCTATTAGGGCTTGCTGGATTGTAATCAGATCAGTCTTTACTTTGCACATGTAGAACTTGTAAAATATCTTATGCTTCATATTAGCTTAAAAAGGAATGATTGTCCTCTACCACAGTCTCCTTTCAGTTAAATGGTTAAAATTTTAAGAAACTTTTTTTTTTTAATTTTTATTTTACAAAAATGGAATTACCTACTATTTCTTTTAATCCTGTTTCTTAAAATTAGGGAGCGTATATAATACTATAGATTAACTTCTGTTCATTTTCCTTATGGATTATTTTGTTTGTACTTTTATTTGGGTTGTTCAACATTGGGTCAACTCCCTCAAACTTTCTAAAGTAACATGTACATTGGATTAACTAAAGTCCATTAAAACCTTCTGTGATCACTCTAAATTAAATTAAGTTTGTTTTAAGTCTAAATGTTCTCCCTCATTTTTGAAAGAAAAGAATTTAGTACAGTGCAGGTAATTCAGTTTAGTTCATTTCTCTGAGAAACTTGCTTTGTTTTAAATAAGTGATATTTGCTTTACAGTTTTATATTAAAGTAGTTTGGTTTTGGTAGTAAGGAGCAAATACACTACCAAAACAGGTGGGAAGATGACTTCTTGTGATGAAGTTTTCTCATGTAGTTTATTAGTTTTCATTTGTAAACTCTTATGAAATTGTGATCTGACATCTCTTGAAAACAGTTGGTAGGCCTACCCTGGACTACATGTAGGAGTCAATTTTCAGCTTTAGATCATAAAACTTTGTTGTTGTTTTTCTTCCTCTCGATGGAGAAGTAGTCCCAGATTTAATATACATTGAAATGTATTGGACACTTTTAATTGGAACTGTCAGCTTTCTGAGTATTGCATTTGTTTACTCTTCTGCACTTCTAAAGCCATACATCCCAGTTCGTGCCTCAGTGCTGTTTGGAATCCTAAATTCCACACTGAAACAAAGCAACTTTTAACTAGTTACTAAAGCTGCTGCAGCATTCTTACAGCTGCTTTTTGGAACACTAGGATTAAACTTAGAAGAATATAGATAGCTTTCTTAATTTACTACTGTTTTAATTGCTACAGAACTTATTTAATGACGTTGAAAGCAATTTCAAGGGAATGATATGTAGGAGGCTTTTCCACTTGAATAGTATCTATTGTAGAGTTTGAAATGTTTGCCATTAATAATTCTACTGACTGGATTGTTCGGGGCATTATGAAATATATTTTAACAAGACTTTCATTAGTTATATATATGAACATGTGGCCAACACCAAAAGGATAGTCATATAATACATTGCAATTTGATCCTCTGTGGTGGAGAACTGAATAAATTAGTTTCTTCAGTCTTAATGTATTGAATTTTTACTGCAGAAAGTCAGTTAAAACTCCATGCTCCTGTGTAATTGTAGATTAACTTGAATACAGTTCTAAGAAATTAAGTTAGCACAATAGCCTTTTAGTTTTTCATAACTATTATGAGTACTCAATCATTTCTAGGATTTACGGAAGGCTGCAGTTCTCATCTTTGCAAACAAGCAGGACATGAAAGGCTGCATGACAGCTGCCGAGATATCTACATACCTCACCCTCAGCTCCATAAAGGATCACCCGTGGCACATTCAATCCTGTTGTGCTTTGACAGGAGAAGGGTAAATGCTTACTGCTTGGTACAGCAAATTGTGGCAAATGAAAATACTGATTTAGAATCCTCTCGATGCCAATGTGGATTTTCTGCTCTTTACAGTCAAGAGGGGTATTTTGAATTTTTCATATTTTTTTATTGAACTTTGTGTTTTTTTTCGTAGCTCAAACTGCAAGTTCATTTGAAAGTCTTTCAGTTTATTGTTAAAAACCCCAAAGCAAAAACCAAAGAACACTCTTTGACCCAAATACGTAGCTGTTGGCATAACTGTCTACTCTCTGTGCACTATTCTTTTATTCTGTATGTCTTGGTGTATTTAAAGAAATAAGCTACTGTTTTCTTCCTTTACATTCTAATCTGTAGGAAGCTTCTAAATTAGTGGGTTGGAGTGGGGGTTTTTTGGTTGATTGGGTTTTTTGATAAGCATTGAAACACAGTGTTGATGAAAAGGTGTATAGATCTTTCATAAGCCCAAATAGTTATCAATATTTAACATTTTGTTTATATCTGGCTAATGTAGCTACTTTTGAAATTTGAATACTTTATGCCAGCAATTACTGAAATGGGAAGCTGAGCTTTCACAAACCAAAACCAAGAAAAAGATCAAAAACCAATTTTGCATACCTTTTAACAAGTTGAATAGTGCCTTGCTTGTAAGTGTGAAATGTGCTAATTTTTCATCTTGATTTTTAAAGCACTCTTATAATGTGTCATATTTAGAGGTTTTTTTCAGCTGCGTTGTACAGCCTTTATAATAACACAGTCTTGTGACATCAAAAATAGTGAATCCAACTGAGTATTTGGGAAGTGAAAGCATCTTCCTCACTTTCTAGCATGAAGTATTTTCTAACATAATGGAGATATCTTGAAGAGTGAGTGTTGGCATTAACTTCCATAGGGTGGGATGTGTTAGTGAGGACAAACTGGTTTTTTTTATCCAGTCTGTTTCATTCTAAGAGTTAATTCTGCTTTCCTTCTACAATTTTGCTAAAGTCATTTTTGAATACTCAGTTAATGTACTAAGATCTTCAACCAATTTGACATTTGAAGAAAAGTAAGAATTAATAAATATGAATTTTAGTTTAGAAACAGTGGCCATCATAGGCTGCTTCTTTCTTGTAAAAAAACTTGTGAATACTTAGAATACTTTAAACTGTGACAGTAGTAAGACATAGAAAAAAAAAATCCCAGAGTTAGATTGCTGAGCTGAGTCTTCCTTGGAAAGATCTGACAGAAGTCTGGAGACATTAGCCCTATGTGCATGGAGTTAGTATTCTTGGATAGCTGTCATGATTTATGTTACAAAGGTAAAGCTTAGGGGCACAAACAAGGTAAATCCCTAGAAAAACAAAGCAAAGCCAGTGTTCTAAAATTGAAGACTTAAATGAAGATGCAGATTGAGTTAGTAAGCAGATTAGATCCCATGCAGTCTTATTATTCAGTGTAAACATACTTTTAATTTTGTAATGTGATTTTTGAATTCTTGATATACTGCCTTTTCGTTAAACAATTCAGTCTGGATAACCTACCCTTTGTCTTTCAGTGAGTATGTAAAGGTCTAGCTTTCATGTAAGCAGTCTTTCAATGGAAATCTGTAGAAAAAGAAAAACTTGTTTAGTTCCATGTGCTTATGAGTTAGCATTTAAGAGTAGTGTCAGATTTACAAGGAAAGAAAATTAAAGTACTGCTAAGCTTCAATAAAATAGAATGCATGACCATTTTCTTGTGGTTAAAGCCTACAGACTTAGTTTAAAACACTACTTACTCTGTTCAACTTTCAATCCCATTTCCAGTTGATTTATTTTATTTTAAGTAGATGTTTTTACACATAAAATCAACCAGGAAATACTTCCAAGATGTTGGGATAGAACTGGTACCAATAACATGTCTTATCTTTCAGATTATGCCAAGGCTTGGAGTGGATGACCTCCCGTATTGGAGTGAGATAGCTTTTTTACTTTTTATTTTTAAATATTCCTCCAAAAGAAGAGACTTCTATTTATCCTGTGAACATGTACATTTTTCTGTACTTTTGGCTGCTGAGGCAGTGACCATGTTTAATTTATATCAGCCAACTCCTAAGCTGTGCTTGAATCAAGCGCGGTTGAACTGAAACACAAAAGTATTTTCTTAACTTTTTTTAAGACACTAATCTTCAAGTGGATGAACATATGTGAATCTGTTTTTAGCATTGAAATTCCTCTGAATATGTATTCTAACTTTTTCGATGATAGCCTTTTAAAATCTGTTTTGTCATTGCCAATATTTCATACTTCCTCTTTCTAAATAGTTTTTATAACTTACTAACATAAATGAGCACAGTTTATTTAATAATTAAAAGTAGCGATTAGGTTAACTTTACTCTGCCATAGCTTTAACCTCTGAGGATATCCATATCTCCAGCTGGACTTCCCAGAACATCAGTAGCATTCTAGCCAGCACTGGAATTAATAGTTATGAATGCAAATTTTTAAATCCTTAATGAGTTAGCTATAGTTAATATTGTGGTGGCTTTTAACCTGGTATACAGTGGAACTTTTGCCTTAAAAAAAAATCTGTTTCAGTCTCAGTTTCTCTGGTATGTAGTGTGATTCTTTTACTTGAAAATACGTCTCTGTACAGTGGATAAAAAATTTTGTTATTAAGTGCTAGTGTAGTAATTTAGAACTTGAATACCTTTTTAAAAATAAACCTCTCAGTAATTAAATTTGGAATTACAGCAGCCAGTGATATGTGTAGACTTGCTGTATACTGTTAAAGTTTTACATTCTGTATACGTGAGCCTTCCTCACCTTTTAGTGAGAATACTGTTTTCTAAATGAATGCAGAATCCAAAGGGAAGCCAGATTTATAAACAAAACAATACCATGGTGCTCTGTCTTTAGACTTCAGAGTGAAGCTAATCTTGACATTTATTTGCCTACTATCACATATGTTTTCAGATTTTTTGCAGAGAAATTATTTTGCCTTAATTTTTGGTTTTAGTCTTATTTGCACAAGCAGAGAAATTTTGACGGTGTTTGAGTTCGATTCCTTCACCTGAAATTTAAAAAACAGGTGGTGAAAAATTGGATCAAGTAACTCTTAATTCAGTTGGAAGGGAATGAAGTTAGATCTGTCAAGATAATGTAAAGATATGGAGTTAATTGAGAACATTAAACGTCAAAAAAACCTAACCACTAAATGCCCAAAAAGCCATATGAGGATTAAAAAAAAAAAAACAAACCAAAACCAAGTCCAGCAGCAGTCAGGTACCTAACCTGCATAAATGCTTGGCAAGCCTTTTAAAAGCACCATTCTATACTTCTGCATGACTAAAAGCCACGTGGAGTCTGGTTTCCAGAACCATTTTGCATAGGCCTTTAATAACAAAATGTTTTTGTTAAATCTTGTTTTGATAATTCAAGCACACGGATTTTTCTTTAATAAAATGTTAAGCTTTGTAAATTCAATGTGCTTTCATTTTTATTTGAACAAAACTTAATGAAATTATAAAAGTATCAACAAATATGTTGTTATAAATGTTAAAAAGAAGACTTTGAATACATGTGGAAATGTGATTGGTTGAATGAAGTTGTATATTATTGCTGGTTAGCAAAAGTCACATTTAAAAGAAAGACTGTTGAGTATCAAGTCAAAAAACTCAGAAAATAATTAAAATCAGTGAAAAGTGCATAAAAAAGGATGAATGCAAAGCAAGGTTAAAATCTGATATTAAAACTGCCTGCTCTGATGTTCAACTGTTATAATGTGTGAAAATACGTTTTTTTTTGTTCTTAGGGAAGCAAATTATAAATGAAAAAATAAAATAAAAGTATGAGTTATGTTTCTTGTTTGGTGACTTAATTTCAGTTTGCAATTTAGATTTATTTTCAGGTTTATTTTTATGTAATTCAAAATGTAGTCCTGAATACTTATAAAGAGCACTATCTGGATGTATAACCCTTTGAATGTTTAAAAGAAAGGCATGATTTTGTATTTAATGCCTTCTGGCTAAAACCGTTTGGAAATCTATAGTTTGATTACTAAATCCAGTCTCACCTGATGGAATACGTATAACTTTCGTTAGAAGGAAATGGTCAGATTGTCGACCTTAAAATATCAGAATAATGGAAGGGGGGGGTTAATTTCTTAACACTTAAAACTTTTGAATATTTTTAAAAAATGAAACATTCTTGACAATTGCTATGATTTTGATCACCTAATAACTTCATTTTCTAGCACAGTTTTCCATTGATAATACCAGTTTGTTCACAGCATTGTTGCTGTGATTTGTTTTTTTTTTTTCTTTTAAAAATGCCTGGTGTGGGATTTTTGGGGATCTGTTTCTTATAACTTCAGTGCCTGTAAAACCAGAAGTGATTTGATTAAAATAATTTTTAAAGATGTGCCTTAGAATACTGCATATGTCTGCATTGCCAAATACTGCATAATGTTTGCTAGTTTGAATGTAGTAAATATGTTACACGTAGTTTTGCACTTTGACATTGTTCTTTGGGAACAGCGCATTAAATACAGAATATTTTCAATCGGTTTAAGTTCAAGAAATTAAGATGTCTTATGCAGATTTATATTGTACTCCTGTAAATGCGTTGGCACATGGCTTTATATTTAGTTGTTTGTTTTTTTTTTTTTTACTTTCTTGTGTAGGTGGTAAAGAGGTTCAGTATCCCCAAACGAGTGATTCTTCCCAGCTCTTTAAACACACTGCACACAGTAAGGGGAAGAGGACTTGGGCACAGCTGCTCAAAATATTTGTGTTCAAAATAAAATTGAGTTGTTCTGTTAAATCTGAGGGGTTTCTTATTTGTGAGTGCTCTTTGGTGAATAGGTATCTCACAAGGGTAGCATTGTCACTTTAATTTTATCTCCAGTCCGTTCACGGGGGCAGACTTGGGGCCTGCATCATGTGCAGCTGTAGCCAGTTTTCAAAACATCTTAGCTGGGCACCTGCTTCTTTTCACTTCGGGAGAAGCTCCAGCTTTGATCCTAAAGAGACTGTCACATCGTTTCAGCCATGGGAAGCGTGGGTCTTTGTTTGTTTTAGTGAAGGGAGTTTGTTTTAGTGTACTGTTCCCTTTCAAAGTAAGAACAAAACAAATCCAAACAAAAGAGTGGGAAAAACTCGTATGGATTTTCGCCTGTGCATTTTGACTGTGCTTAGTGTTTAGCTGAGTTTGCTCCTTCCTTTTAAAGTCTGCCTTGTAAAAGAGCCTGGAAGGCAACAGTGAGGAGAGCAAGTATGAGAAACCTGGCCACGATGCCGACACTAGCAATAGAAACTCGCATCTTGGAAAAGCTTTTAACTTTTTCCAAAGTTGCCTTGATGAGCTTTCAACATTGAGTGTTCCTGTGTTTTGCTTCCTAGAGGGTAGTGCGCTAGAAAGGTGCATGATGTTTACACTGTGTGTATGCCCACCATGCAGGCAGGAGACTTGAGGCTTCACATTAATGATGTATTGGAAATAAAGTTCTGAGTTTCTAAGCTAAATTTTTGTAATATCAGGTGTGAAACAGTTAGGTTTTTTCTGACTTCCTTACTTTCTGGGATGACAGACAATCCTTTCTTGTTTCTTGGTAGGTGTGTTACTCTTCAATTAAGTTGATTTATGTTTTGCTGGGTAGAGATTAGCATTTTCCATAGAAAGTTTCCCTGTGTGTAACTGAAGACAGTCCTCTGCACATCAGTTTGTGTCCCCTAGATGGCAGGAAAGGATCAGTTTAACAGTACCAAACCTGCTTTTGCCTGTGTACTTCAGCATCCACCTGAGAGACATAAGAGAGGAAAGTTGAATCACTTCTTCTGTGGGAGTGAAGCTTAGAGTGAGGTATGAATAAACTTGAACTCAGTTCTATGTCTTAAAAGCGTTTTGTCTCAATCATTTATGTTTAGAATTATATTCCACACCTGAGAATACAGACAACAAAAAGAATGGATGCAATTCCTGGCATATTTCATTTTTAAATAACTTCTGTCTGTTGTCTGTGACATGCCTCAGTAGACCTGCAGGATATGGGAAAACTGTTTGTCTAAAGCATGTTTTTAAGATGGCTTTTTGTAATCCTTTTGCTACCTCGTGGTTCTTCTTCCCAGTGACCCCCACGGCAGGTATTGTCCCGTGTAGGAATGTCCCTGAAAAGATACCTTGAGTGCTCTCATTGGCCCCTCTTGACCCCTTCCTATTGGTTGTTAACCCCTTCCCGTT
>VXAY01012530.1:5943202-5969228 GCA_013399855.1 Oxyruncus cristatus
ATTACTTGTTCTTGTTGATGCTGTACCACCTTTTTTTTTTTTTTTTTTTTGAGCTTTGGTTGATTGACAGTTGTTCCTCTAATGCACTGCAAATTGCACTACTGCTACTTAGAAATTGCTGGGACCTGTGACATTTGAACTGTCGCCTTGCTGTGTGTTTAGCTGTGATGATGATTTGTAGTCTTCACTCTATCCGTACTGCATGTGAAGGCTAAATTCAAGTAAAATAGCAGTTTGGGTGGAAGGTTTAGATCATCATTAATGGTAAGCAGTGCTTAAAATAGCAACAGTAACAACGTTCAGTACCACCAACAGACTTTCATGGCTTATGTTGTTTCTGTTGCAGTTCATGTAATGGATATCTCTTCTGAAGCAGCACTTAATTCTGTATAGTTAAGTGATTCAGTATTTATCAAGAAATACATGATATTAGAGATTTAAGGAATGTATACTGGTACAAAAGTTGCAGGGTTCTTGCAAATCAGTGAAGCATCTGAGAGACAATTGTTCCTGCGAGATTTTTCTTTCTCTGAAATTCAGATAGGGGTGAGAGGAGAGAGTTAGAAAAAGATTGAACTGTAGTGTTGAAATAGTGCTGCTTGCTGAGGAAAGGTTGGAATGGAGCAAGGATGCACAGCCTGGTGATGTGTCCTGCTACCAGTTCTTCAGTAATTGTGTCATTTGGAAAGCTGTATGCATTTGGTTTAGGCGAGATAATTCATAATAGGAAAAAAAATGTAGTGCTGTTTGACTACAATAGAAGAGAATGCTGGCTTCTATTAGGGAGTGTCTTATTGATGACTTTGATGAAGGCAGTAGAATTTGGCCAATCTTGGGTTGTACCTGAGACTTGGTTGGTAGGTGTTCATGGTCACCTCCATATGGAGGTACAGGCACTGCTTTTCTATGGCTAACCCAGAGGAGGTGCTTCACCACATTCACCCTTCTGGCATCCACCCGTTTGACTCAGAGCTGCCGTGTCTCTAATTGTTGATGAACAAAATCCAACTGATTTCAAAACAGTTGTTCTCAGCTAATTTGTAGTTCACAAGTTACTGTTTTTATTTCAGACCTGAAGAAAGATTTATACAAAACATTGCCAGTCTGGCAGTATGAATATATTTGGAAAAGTTTCGGTCTAATTATATTTTTAGAGAGACACAAGCTATCCACGTGAGTGTGTTAGTTCAGTGTGTATTTGTAATGTCAGTATCTTCTGCTTGGCACACTCTGAAAGTTAAACTTTTGGGCAATATCAGAGGAGTTTCAACATGAATAGTGTGCAGTGGGGATGGACACCCGTGGAATTAAGTGCAGGGAAGCAAGAGCAGTGATAGGGATGTGGTTACTCAATGATGAGCAGTGCTGCACATGAAGAAAGTATCATTTTCTTACTCATCTATTTCTGCTATTAGTTCTTGCTTTATTTTTCCTCTGTTCATCCTTTTCTGAATAGTCCTGTAGTGGGTTAACACTGGCCAGATGCCAGGCACTCACTAAAAGCCACTCTCTCACTCTCCCTCTGCAGCTGGACAGAGGAGAGAGGAGAAAAAGAAAAAAAAAACAGCTAAAGGATTCATGAGTAGAGATAAGAGCTGGGAGAAGTCACTTGCTGATTACCTTCATGGGCAAAACAGACTCAAAGTGGGGATAGAACTTAAATTTATTACTAACAGGATAAGACCCAAAGAGTGAGAAATAAAACAGTCTTAAAAACACCTTCCCCCCACCCCTCCTTCTTTCTGTGTTCTCCCTCCTCCCCCCCAGCGGTGCAGGGGGACAAGGAAGGGGGGTTGCAGTCGGTCGTTGTGTCTGCCGCTGCTAACATGAGTCCACCCCTCGGGCAGCAGTTCTTCCCAATCTGCTGTCCCGTGAGTCACTCCTCCATGGGGTGCAGTCGGGTCCCTGCACCCCGATGGTCCTCCATGGGCTGCAGGGGGACAACTTTCTTCACTGTGGTCTTCACCACAGGCTACAGGGGGGGCCAATAGCTCTGAGTCCTTCTGCTATCATGGGGTCCCTCCCACAGGAGACAGTCCTTGATGGACCTCTCCAATGTGAGTCCACCCCTCAGGCAGCAGTTCTTCCCAGTCTGCTGTCTCGTGGTACACTCCTCCATGGGGTGCAGTCCTTCATGGATGAGCTGTACTGGTGTGGGTCCCCCACAGGGCCATGAGTCATACCCGGGAAAAACCTGCTCCAGCGTTGGTTTCCCTCTCCACGGGCCACAGGTCTCCTGCTCCATCCTGGGCCTCCCACGGGGTAACAGCCTCCTTCGTGCATCCACCTGCTCCAGCGTGGGCTCCTCCATGGGCTACAGTGGGGTCTCTGCTTCCCAATGGTCCTCCATGGGCTGCAGGGGGACAGCTCTGAGTCCTTCCCCTGCTCCCTGAGGGGGGAAGGGGGACCTTCCTCCACCTCCTGCTGCACTGACCTTGGTGTGTGTTGCTATCCCATGTTCTCACTCAGCTCTTCCCTGCCTGGAATTTTGTTCTGCACAACAACCTCTTGTGTTCTTAAATATGTTATCACAGAGGCATTACTATAACTTCTAACTGGCTTGGCCTTGGTCAGCAGCAGGAAGTCCGTGTTGGAGCTGGCTGGCATTGGCTCCATGGGACAGGGGAAGCTTCTAGCAGCTTCTAACAGAATCCACCCCTGTAGCTCGCCCTCTACCAAAACCCAGCCACAGAAACCCACGACAACTCCTTTTGCTTCCCTCTGCACATCCAGCAGGATTCAGTCTGGTTAGTTCTGTTTCATTTTCTTTCATTAAGACTCTGGAGTTTTTGACAGGTGGAATGAGTCTGGAAGAAGGGAACCTTGCAGAAGGAAGCACGAACAAAAGACCTTGCAATTGAAGTGGTAGACTAGAATTAGGGCTCTGTTCACAAGTAGAAACAGTGTTAATTTTGGGAAAACAGCAAAATGGTCTCCTCCAGTCCCTGCTAAATCTTTCTTTAAAGCCCGGTGTCATCTTATTTACTCATGGAATAGTATTCAGTCTTCAGCTGGGCAGCGTGTGTACGGAATTTTAAATGATGTTCTGTAAAATACTTTGAAATATGCACAAGCGGAAAACACGGTCTTATATAAATACAAGTGGGAAGCCTATGATTCTTTCTTTACATTTCATATTTCTTGTATTTTGTGTATTTCTATATAGTGTTGTAAAAAGCTGTTACTGCTATTGACAAGAGTATTGCCTAATAATTAGCCCTTCATTTTTATGCCCACATTGAAAGTTACTGGTAGCCAATCTTCATTACAGGTGGAGTTGACTTGTATGGTCTCAGAGGGCTCATCCTCTGTACAGAACAAGAAAAGAGGTGGTAAAAAGAGGTAAAAAATGTTGGGGCACCTGGGGAGGAAGTGAAGTCTATAAGACCATAATTTCAGGTCTTTTCTAAACATATTCTTTAATGAAATGGTGAGCAAGAACTTCTTGAAAACTGACTTTCTATCTGTTTTGGCAGTGCATCTTTTACAGCAAGTAGCAAAAGTTAACTTCTATGTACAAGTTGTATGAAAGAGTTTAATGGGAAAAACTTTAGGGATCTAGTGGAGTGGGTGGGAGTAGTCATGGCATCTTAGCTGTGCTCTGAATCTGTAGGGTGAGATCTCATTCTGCTCCCAAAGCTTGCAGGATAGGTGTATTAGCACAGGGTTGTGTCAAAACTGCAAGATTTCCACATGTTTTCTTTTTAAGAAAGCTGACGTGTAAATCCCCACACCCGGATTGTGTGGGTACACCCTTTCCGTGGCTGCCTGTCCAGCCCACAGGAGCTGGCTGCAGAGCCCTATGCAGAGGCTTCTGTGCTCTACAAAGACACATGATGCACTTGCTGGATCAACAAAGAATGAGGTGGATCTGTCTCCAGAGATGACTGCAGATGACTGCACTGCTCTCCAGAAATGGCCATGGTGACCGTTGAAGACACTGGAAACTGAAACTAAAACTACAAAGATAAAATGTAGTGAAAGTATTGATTGAAATTTTCAGATATAACCACTGACCTTTTGGAATTAAATGAATAAAAAGGCACTGTTGGTTGGGAAAATGTCCACCGAGTTCTTTCAAAGAACCTGAGAGAATATGTTTCAAAAATAGTGCTGCTAAAACTGATAATGACTTAAGAAAATCTTGGTAACTGGCTAACATTGTTCAAAATCCTTGACAGTTCTAAGAAAAAATATGCCTTTTCTCTACAAAACAAAGCTCTGGTTTCTGGCACCTCATTTTTCAAGACTGTACTTTTAATGCAGTGTTTTCACTGAATCATTTGAGCGCTCTTCATTTTTCCGTCAACAACTCCCACATCCCCTTTGAGGTTTTATTCCATTCTGTAGAATAGTTCACTAGTTTAGGCTTGGAGCTTTGTTATTCTAATCTCATGCTGAGAAAAGGACTTTTTGGTCAAGCTTCAAGGTTTAGCAACAATGCCAATACTCCAGTGTTGGGAAAAACTTTGAATGCTTTTTTTAAAAATGGCACCTATTTGGTGTAGGTTTCATCTGAGTACACCACAATTAGACAGAGGCTGGAAAAGCCAATTGAAAGATTAATGTTCAAACTTGGAGAAAAATATGAATGATTTTTTTGCAAGATATATCTAAATTTTTCTTACGTGTAGTGGAAGTTGATGCAGATACGTATTATAGTCTCTCCAGTGAGTATTGAACAAGATTAGTATTGATCCTACAAAGGCCCAAACACTCAGTTGTTAGATCTGATTTTCCCATCCAACAGTTGCTGTTGGATTCAGCACCTTTCAAGGATTAATACAAACTCTTAAAATATTTTCCTTGTGTTCTTTTATCAGGGAGTTGCAAGACAGCAGCTACTTGATATAATCCATTTTCAATTTGGTAGGAAATGTAATATGCTTCTGTTCTGGAGGAAAATTGGGAAGTAATTACTGTAGAATTAAATCCTATTGCTTCTGTGAAAATAAACAATACAGTAAGTGTCTGGGGACTTGCAGTAGGACACATAATCCAACAGTACTCATTCTTCTTTATAGAACTATCTAATTGGGAGTTAATGAACAAAGTATTGGACTGCTTGCAATTCCATACACTGATTTTCTGCAAGTGTTGTAGAAAGTTTCTTTTGCTTCCTCTGAATCTTCTTATCTTTTTGCTCTGTTTTTTAGCTGCAATGAAAATGGGATCTTACATTAACATGAATTGTTTATGTCTGGATAATCAGCAATTAAATTCAGTACCTTCTTAATTCAGTTGTTGGTTTGATTGTCTCTTCTGTGGAGTCAAGACTCTTTCTTCTAGTATAGATTTATAATTTTTTCTTACTAAATAAAAAGAAAAGGAAAAACAAAAATAAGTGTTAACTATATATAAGTTGAAATAAAGAAGGGGCAAAAATACTCTCATCTGAGGTCAAACAATTTTTGCCTCGTGTGAATCTGTGTCTACCTTGTCCTGGGTTTCTTTTGGAGAGAAAAGAATTTGAGTTTTTTAATTGTGCTGAACAAGTACTAGACAAGGGCCCCATGTGTGAGCCATGGGCTTTACATTCCAACCGTTCTCTTTTCAGTTCTATTGATGACTTGTCATCTGGAATTTCTCAGCACTGAACACAAACTCCCTAAGATTCCTGGACAGAGACTGTATTGGAGACAGCCATAAAGCCTGGCACACTGCTGTGCCCTGTTTTGAGTCTGCCAGGATTTCTCATTTAAGACAAAGACCCTCAGACTCTCCCAACCACTTATGAGATATAAAGGCAATTTAAAGGTTGTCTAATACACTTATAATGAGATGAGTAAAAATTAACTCTTGAACCTATAAACCTCCTTTATTATACATACTAATGAATTCAGGGTTATGGACAAAAATACTTGCAAGGTTCATAAATACTTGATTGTTTTGAGACACAGATGTCAGTTGCTTTGTTTTTAATGTATAGTATTAGAATCAGAGAGAATTTTAATATTGCTAAAATTATGCTAAAGTGCTGTTGGAACTTCAGGCAAGATATATCTTGAGTGGTAAATCTATTTCATTTCAAAGGAACACAGCAATAAAACCCCTGAAGCAAGCATTACCTGAAGGTAATTGACTGCATCAATGAGTTAAATGTTCCAAGGAAAAGAAAATACTGTTTGTAGCTGACAAGGTCAATTATCCCCTCTCTGTGTCCTCTTCAGGTGATACTGGCATTCCAAACACATTCAAAAATTGTTAACAATTTTTCTGCTCTCAGAAGTTTATTTTTTTTAAATAAAATTCCTATTAACGATTTTTAGAAAAACAGACATTGAAGAAATTTCCACTGGAGTAATGCAGAGAAATAGTACTAATCATATGGATATACGAATTTCACTTTCGAGTAGTGGTTACATATCTATCATCAGTTCTGACTGGGTAGAATCATATAATGGAATTTTTTTGTGTTGTGTTGTTTAAAAAACATTGACTGTAGAATGGTACTGTGTGATAAATGGAGTAGTTAAAGGTTGGTGTTCTGTTTTTGTATTTGGGCATCCCTGTAAGCCCTATTTCTATTACGGATGGAATCCTGATGAAGTAGAAACAAATTAAATCTTTGTGGGCCAAAATACATTTGCTGAACCAAATGGGGAATTGGTAAAAGGTCAACCCACTGGATCAGACCAGTAGGCAGGGTTCTTTCGTGGTTGTTTTTTTGTTGTTTTTTTTTTTCCAGATGTTCAAGTTCAGCTGGTGAGTCCCACACATGAGAAAAGCTTCCTCTGCTCTCTGTGCCTGAGGAACAGGAAGTAGATGAGGTCTGTCAGACCCTCTCTCCGTGGGGAAAACCCTCAGACTCTTTCCATAGCTGTTTTGGACTTGATACCCCTCTTATGGGCTTCACGGTGAAGAAACACAGACCTTTTACTCTATTTTAGGCTTTTTATCCGCCTTTGGCAATACTGTGTATAGATTGTACTTTTTCCCTGGTCTTAGTTTCCTGTTCATTAATTTCGTAAATTTCTTTGGTTGAGAATAAAATCTTTATTATAGCATTTGAGTTTCATCTGTTTTCCTGCAGCTTTTTTCTCAAAAGCAACAATTACCGTGTCCTGATAACACCAGATTGTTCATCTGTGTCCAATTTGAAGTTAACATTCTGCTTTCTTTAGAATTGATAGCCCAATCACTTTTTAGTGCAATGTTGTTCATTTCTTCCAATATGTTAATAATGCTGTTTCCAGCCCTGCTCATGCTGTTTGTACTCTATTAATGTTTGCATTTGCTTGGGAAATCATGGAACCTCTTTATTGTTTTATATTTGTAGGTGATGTGCATATTATTGGCTTGTGAATCCATCAGATAATTTAATGTTCTGTGCAGCTTTTTGTCTTGTTTTGACTCTTGTGTTAGACTCTGCAAGTCCTTCTTCTTCTCTCTCTTGCTCTGGCATTTTGTCACATTTGCAGTGCTGTAGATTGCTCTGTACATCAAATTTCATGTCTAGTTGACTGATATTTGGATGGGAAATTAATTATTTTCTTAAAGTTTCTGGGTCATGTTGTCCCACACTCCATTTTTTTTAATTGGATTCTTTCTAGATTAAATTTAGAAACCATATGTATCTTCTTAGTTGGAGACTCCCTCTGCTTTCACTTACTCTTTATATTGTCTATTTAAAAGTGTGCTGAAGCCATTTCAGAACTAGTAGCTTGGAACAAGTGCCCTGTGGCTGTCTTCCTTTCTCTCTTGAACCCACTTCTAGGAGCCAGAAATGGAAGTGCTCTTTTAAACTTTCTTTGGTGTCCTTCACCTTTCCAAAACTTTTCACTGTTAGCAGATATTGAGAGTGTTTTCTTAGCTTCATGTGCTCCCTGATACCTTCTTCAGTAATTGTTCGAAAGGAGATGCCTGCTTTGCTGGCTGTCTTATAGGGTGTCTCAGTAGGATGCTGCATGTGTGGTAAAAGGAGAAATGAGTGGTGAAAGGAAAAAGGAAAAGGCTGCAGAGGTGGAAGGATCTTGAGTCTGCCCAGGCAAGAAAACATCAAAGTCTTTGTGAGTCAGAGAGCACTGCTCTGTGGCAGCTGGAGTACAACTGTGGCTGGAAGATGTATCTGGAGCTCAGTTCAATGCTTGGCTGAAAGCAGGGCCAACTTCAAACTTAGGCCTATAGCCTTGTCCAGTTGTCTTGGTCTGCCCTTATTGAAGCAGTGACTGCCAGTGCTTGCTACATTGGCCTCTTCGTCTGCAGTCCTGTCTCCATGCCCAGGGCATCAGTTTGAGAATTCATGTGACCACACTGAAACTCAGGAAGCCTATTTGGCTAAAAATCAACCATGAAGTGACTTCAAGAGAAAAAAATAACAACACTGTTGTTAACAACATCTTCTCTTGGCTTTTCCTGAGAGAAGTGAGATGGATAGATGCAGAAAAGAAACAACCACTTGTCAAGTGCAAATGGTATCCCTTCTTTCTTCCCCCCGCAATGCACACACACAGGTGAACGATGTAGGAAACTTCTTGCATTTAAGCACGTGAGAAATTTCACCAATGTAATTCGTGCTTTGCAAGAATGCACAGCACAACAGAAGCTATTAAATTCTTTTTACTTCCCCAAACAACCCGCAAAATAAAATTTAAAAATGCTAAGTACCTTTCTCAGCATTATCTCAAATTTAGGCCTCATGTAAAAATGTGGTGGAAAAACAAGAATTTACTGTAATTTTTCAAAGCTCACTGAAAGCTGCAGTTCATGTCAAATTCTAAGTCTGGATTTAGATTGTGAAAAATGTATGTAAAATCCAAACTGTGGTGTTAAGTAAACAAACAAAAGCCTCAAAAAACCTTTCTGTCTCAGATATTGCTCAGCTTTTCCATAGCCTAATAGTACGCTCAATGACAACCAAAATGTTCTCTGAGGTTTACTCTTTGGTATAGAAAAACCTTTTATTTACCCTCTAGGATTTTTGAACTTAAGTGGAGACCTATCACATTCAGTCTGATTCTATGTGTCAGTCTGCTGACTCTCATGCTCTTCAGTGCTTTATACTGTTTGTAAATAACTTTAAAATGATTTCTGCTGCACTGCATCAGGTTTCTGAAGTACATACCACGATAACAGGACAATAAAATATCAGGGGGATGAAGTTTTAGCAATAGATAGTATTTTAAATTCAACAACCGGGTTCAGTTCAGAGATCGTGCTTTTCTGTTATTTAAATCCTTTGTTTTTTTCATCACAAGGACAATGTAGTCAAAGAAAATGGGTGTGGGGTTGGAGCTGGGGGAGTGTGTGGTGAAAGCGGAAGGTTTAGGTGGAGTAAAGCTATACAAAGTGGTATTCTATAGATAGCATGCAAAAAAATGGACACAATTCTAATTCACATTCTGGTTTTCATCATTCTTTGCATGTTTGTTTGTTTGTTTTCTGTGGTTTCTTTGTTTCTGTCCTTTCCTTCCCAAGCTTCTAAGTGAAGCATCAACTCAGAAGATTTTGAGTTTCCTTTTCAAGGTTTATATATTACAGTGGAGCTGAAACTTAATAAATTGGGCCATCTGAATAGTATTATAACTATGCTATATATAAGAATAGTATTATAACTATAAAGCCATTCTCAAGTAACTAATACTGTCTTTGTGTTGCATGCACTTTTCATTTGAACCGTTTCTTTAATATAAAATGGTGCTTAGTAACCTGAGACCTGTGCAAATATAGAAAATATGTATTTTAAGTTCTTCCCACATGCACCAGTCCTACCTTCTGTTCTTCCCCCACTAGATACTGGATGAAACCTAAAGAAGATGCACTTGTGATGTAAAATATATTTTTCTGAAGATTTAAACTACTTTATTCAGTAGTATTATTCATGATTTTATTTGATCTTGGTTGTTTACTCTAGAGACCAAAGAGTTCCTTTTTAGCAATTTATTTCATCCAGTATTCTATACTATACACACAGCTTCATTGGGATCTTACAATTTAAAGTCTTAAAGATATTTGGTAAATATAACTATATTTCAGTTCAGCTTATTTTTCCAACTCAACTTTCCTTTTATTTGCTATCAAAATATAAGAAGTTTTAACATCTATTATAAACTGCTTCCCTGGAAGAAGAGGCCTCTCTGTACTGTCATAGAGCAATTGGCCTCTTACACTGAGTACTTCAAACCATATTCTGTACATAAATACCTGTTTGCAAATTACTACAGTAAAATAGACATTTTTATTCCAGACTTGTGAAATATTACATTCATGAAAATAATCATATGGTAAAAACCCCTTAAGTTTCTGTTCTCATTCATGACTGTAAGATAAAAATATGAATGCTATTGGAAATGCAGCTCATCTTGAAGTTAGCATTAAATGCCTGTATTTATGACAGCAAAATGTGCTTTGGAAACAAGACACAACTTAGGTTCTACAAAGATATTAAAAGAAGTCCCTTCTAATGGATAGCAGTTTAGACACTGTGCATGTCTTCAACTGCAGATTGGAAGCTGGCAAACTTTGAGATTGAGTATCTTGGAGGCAATAAAAGTTAAAAGCTAGAAGAAAACATTAACTGCTACGAACGAGGAAAATTACAGGTGTCAGGCATCTCTAAAAAGCAGTGACACTGTTGTAGAGCAATGATTGCAGGAAGGGTTGATAAGCTGACTCAGCTCTTCTTTCAAATGACAGTAAATTCATCCTTCAGCAGGTACCCTGACACCATCTGCGCTTGTGTAATGAAATTTGCCTGCTTTATTCTATGTGCATGCAATGTTTCAAATTATAATCTAATATTCTTCAATTCTGAAAACCTTCCACTGAATCTGTAGTTTCTTGCCTGTCTTACTGATCTGTGGTCTCCCATGATAATCAGTGAATTACTTTGGCAGCTGATCATATTATGTACTGTATAGTGAATTGTTCAAACTGCAAAGTTTTCACATAAGATGGTCCGCTTATCACTATCAATGTAAAGCAACAAGAATGAACAGGAAACAATAAAATGCAATCAAATTCATGAAGGAAGTGCAATGTAGTTTTCTATGACTCGCTGGAAAACTTAGGTCATGTTGGTGATATAACTAACTTGTAAAAACTTAATGTGCCACATTACTTCCAGGATGGTAAACATGCTTTACTGAGCTAGAGAGTAAGTTTTTCAGCAGCTATCAACCTCTTGAAGCTCTCAAGATTCTACTAAACACAGACAAGTGCCAAATAACATGTATTTTAGGTCTTGACTTTGAGAGTCACCAAAAGTACTCCATCTGACTTAGTGCATGAGGCCTGAGTACGATTTAAACTGCCCAAACAAGGAGCATGCATTTTTAAACACTAAGTAGATGTTGAATAATAAATCCTGTTTTATTTTCGTTGTATACACCACCTAATGTATAATGAATAGCTTTAAGGGATGTTCTCTAGTGAGTTTGTGTAATGGGCCCGCATCTGTATGAAGAGCTTCATCAGAAATGTGCACTGGCTTGAGCTATGTGCAGCTGTGCTGAGCTTCTTGGGATTGCAGAATTTGCTATTTGTATGGAAAATGTCTTAAAAATGCATAATGCATACAATTTAAATTGTGTTTAAATATGAAGAAAATTATGAACAGACACAGCTGTATTTGCATGTGTATTCTTTGTCACTATCTCACCCTGTAGGTTTATGTCTGTCTTCACTCCCATAAGAAAAGAGGAGGAGGAGATAGTTGCAAAGAAATTATTTTGCTTGCTTGATTAAAACACACTAACAGTTCCACTAATTTCTGTGAGCAAATTAAGACTTTCTGTCTTTGTCAACCCAGCAAAAAACATGTGACCTAACATAAAAAGTTTAAAATAACTAAAAGGAAGGTTGTAGATCTACTGCTGGTGAAAGTATTGCACTGAAATGTCTCTAAAGCTGCTTGAATAGTCCCTGTATGTTGACATTGGAGCCAGCATATTAGTATATTTATTGTTAATTATGTTTTGAGTCTGCACAGGGATTCAAGGTGTGTTTCATTAAGACATTAAGAAGATGGTTCTCTGCCCCGGGTAGCAATTATCTGTTAATGTAACTGATACCTGGTGACAGTTAAGGAGTAGTAGTCTAAACTAGTGATGTTGTAATTCTTACTCAGGAAGTTACGTGTGCATGTTGATGGCTCAGTTCATTTTCTTTTCCCACTTTGGCTATTTACTCTCCCACTCACTTCTCGTAGTGAAATGTTTACTCAACCATTTCCTTACATTAGGGAATGTTACATGATAGAATGTGAAGCAAAACTCATGTGAAAGGGCTGGAGATATAACTTAGGCATCAAAAAGCTTTAGAGCAGTTAGGAGTTATTTGCAGGCACAACTGAGGTTTGAAAGACAAGACCTCACTGATATGACTGATCACTGATATGAAATTAGCTATTCTGATGAAAGTGGGGTAGAATTGCATATAAGGAGCTCCCCCGGCCTGCTGTATTCAGGTACCAGCTTGAATTCAAATCTGGCATGGGTCACAAGTCACAATGAGTTTGCACCCTTGTCCCCAGGGGACATTATCTATAAACCAATATCGTCCTGCAGTTTGGCAAAGCAGCAGTGTGATAAAACTTCCTTAGGGACAGCCTGCCCTGTGTGTCCTTCTCTTGCTGTGAAAACACTTCTGAGTAAATCACTCTCATTCATCATTAGGATGAAAAATTAAAAACAACCCAAAAAATAAAGAAAATAAAGTGTTGCCAAAGAAGACTTGTAGGGGGTTTTTTTGTTGGTTTTTTTTTTTTTTTTTAAAGAGCTATTTAATGAGTTCAATATGTAGTTGATGTTATTTTTTTTTTTTAATCTTTATTAAGGACATCACTTGAGAAGGAACATTAAAATAGAAGTGTTTCTCTATTCATTGTATCTTATATTTGTACATTAAATCTCCTTCAAAATGTTATGTAAAATTAGGAAGTAGCAATCAGATTCCTCCTGAGGGGAGACCTTTATTTCAGATATAATCCAAAGCCAACTGGTTTCATAGATTTCTTTGCATACCTAGTACAGGTATCATTTGAAATGTCCCTTTAACTATCTCTACAGTTTGTAGACGCTGTTCAATTGTTATTTAGTTGTCATCATTGCCAATTAGAAGAATTTCAGGAACAAAATGACAGAAAATAATAGTGGCTGGTGCTGTATCATGTAAAAGTAGCTGCTGTGGCTGGAGTATGTCCCATTTCCAATGCTCAGGTTAGGGACAGATTCTTACACTTTCTCCAATGGAGGTATCTGCATCCTGTCACAATGTAGTTGCCTTAGACCAGAAAACTGCTTCCCTTCACTGAACCAAGTGGGGATGGATATCAGGGATATCCCTGAGAGATTCAGGCATGCTGACATTGCCTCAAAATGCTCATAAAAACTACATGATTCAGTACTTCACTCTCCATTCTTCATCATTTTTCTGCTATTGTCTCCAGACTCTCTCTCAGCGGTGCCCATTTCTTCCTTGCCTGTGAAGCAGCCACCACCTCCCTGCTTAGGAGGGCCAGAAAATAGCAAATGCAGCCAGGAATGAAGAGTGGGTGCCAAAGGCACTGCCTGAACGTTGGACAGCCAAGGAAAAGATGAGGCAATTACAAGTGCAATAGAGCAGAACACCTGTAGTGGAGTTCCAACAAAACAAATTTTCATCATCCTGAATCCTCCCACAGCCAAAACCTGTGCATTTGTCTCATAGATTGTAAGTGTTGCAGCCTTTTTTTCAGATTATACAGCTTTTCTTGATTACCTACAAGTTCAAACATCCTTATTTTGATTCAGTGTCCCCTCACTGTTGCATTCCAAAAATTGTAGCATATCTCCCAGCCAGGAGTCCAACTGTTTTACTTTTAATGAGGGTTACGTGGTTTGGGGATTCTATTTTTTTTATTATTATTATTTATTTACATTGAGTGAATAAAAACAGGAAAATGGAGGCCAGGGTTGTGGGACATGCCAGATTTCAAAAGACGGAGTTCACCAACACTTTTTAATTTGCCCTTATCACTACTGGGGAATCATTGCCTCGGAACACTTTCGAAAGCTACTGTTATTTCTTTCGTAAATGTTACTTGCCATACAAGTAATTATTCTGTATCAAAGGATGGTGGGATTTTTTTTTTTTGACTGTTTCATTGTACAGAGGTGCTGTAAAAAGATGTTTCACAAACATGCTTTCAGCTGCCTAACTTTTCTCTCACAAGCAGATGACTGAAGTTTCTGAAAATAGGGCATTAATTGATAAAATACAAACATATGGGGAACTGAGAGTAGAAAAGAAATTTAAAAAATTAATTAATTTTTTTAAGAAATAAAAGACACAGCAAGTTACAATACTTCAAAGAGAAAAAAGACGCATTAATTGAATTTGACAAAATTTAAAATGTAAACATTTTGTGATACAACCTTTCTGATGGTTACTTGAAACTGTGCAGTTAAAGCTCCATTTAAAATCACTTTTTCTTATTGGGAGTCATTGCTGCCTGAGGGGGGAGTGATGCATTATTTTCTAAGTGTTGAATTTAGCACTGTGGGATAATTTCCTAGGAGTGTTTCATAGCTTCCATTATTTACTGTAGCATAGCAGAGGTGCTTCACGCTGTGAGAGAGCCACAGACTTTGAAACAAAAAGCTTGAAATGGGTGCTGGAGTTCTGGGCTGTGGCAAGAGGACTTCCTGAAATCGGAGATATAGGAGAAACAGATGATGATTGATCCTTTGAACTGTCTGGGGGAGGTTTTAGTGGGTGCCTGAGTGATGGAGGGAGCTGCGCCAACGAGGACAGGTTTGTCAGTTGGGAATCAGGGTGAAGAGATGAACATGGAGACTGCTGAGCACTTTGTAGAGGTGCTTCTATTCCCCACAAAGTTGGGGATTTAGCTTCTATTCCCCACAAAGTAGCTTGGCTCTACCTTTCCTTTCTTGAAAGAAAGATTGGAAAACAGACTGGTATGGACTTTCAGTATTGAAGGAATCGAGCAGCCTGGCCTCACATCTGCAAGCACACTAAAAGTAAATCTCCCCCTGCCCGGTGCCCTAACCTGCTCCCCCATTCCAGCCCACCCCACTCAGTGAGACTTCAAACAGTGAGAGAGAGCCCACCCAGCAGGGCACTGTGGTGACAGCCCAGCTGGGCTGCCCTTCTCAACTCCTCTGTCTCTCATACACCACCTCTTCGGGGAGATTGCCACAGGTCATGAGCAGTTTTCCACAAATTAAGGGCAGCACGCAGACCAGTGCATATCAGTAATTGCATGTTTATATTAAAATTGTAAATGAAAGTGATTCTCAGAAAACTCATCCTAATGTTTTACCATGTAGCTACACCGCTGTGAGGGAAATCTGAAATTTTGTGTTCAGTTTGAAACCTTGCACTCAAATTGCTAAAGGCTAACTGGTGCTTGTAAGAGCCAAATAATTTTTTGAATCAGAATGAAAGGTGAGATTGCTGAAATGTTACTTCTTAACATGTCACACTGAAGACATGTTTTGCACTGTTGTAAGAAATTTCTGTTACTAATGATATTTATTTCTACCATTGAGGTGGTAGAAGTAAATATTTTTAAAAAATATCCTGTCTTTGTTCCCCTTGGGCTAGAAAGTGTCTTTTTCACAACAAGAAAATAGGTAAGACAAATACTTTAATAAAGGTGTAAACAGTTTCTTGATCACTTGTAAAATATAATTAGAAAAAGTATTACAGTAATGACTAAATTTAAAATCCTCATATTAGTAATAGTATTTATTGCCAATAGTGTCATTGACTTGGTCTGTGAATGTTGCTTCACCTCTCTGGCCCATCTCCCTATCTGAAAAAATGGAAATAATGATAGTTTAGAAACTGCTGAGAGAACACAGGCTGACAGGTGCAGTAAAGCTGCTGAGGGGATTTTAAGTCTAATCTCTGTGTTCCTTCCTGAGACATCACTGTACAAGAGATGTTGCTCTCTCCACCTTTCTCTATCTCTAATCTCCTGTTATGTGCATGTTGTGACTGTAAATTCAGGTTTTCTGGAAAAAAAAAAAAAAAAGTAAGAAAAGTTCATATTCCAAAGAGGAATCTAGTTGAATTTGTTGCATAGTTGTTCTGCTCGAGAAATGCTGTTGAGATATCCCAGAAATCCTGGATGAATAAAAGCTATCATAGAATTCATGCCAAAAATGTGACTTCTGGCACATGTTTAGTGAAACTGTGGCATTTGGAAGCAATTCCAAACTGTAACATCTCACCATCTAAGGAAGATGTTTGTGGTCTAGATCATTTGTGCTGGTGTAGTTCCCATGCTATTTCTGTTTATCTTTTCCATTTGCTTTTGATCAGCATTTTCTGTAACTCTGATCTTTTCCGACAGCCTCTTCCTCAATATCACACCAGCAGTAGTGTGTCAGTCCATGATGCACCATGGTTTTAGAATTAACATATGTTGTGCTTTGATCTGTGCATAGGTTGAAAGGTGGTTACAAATTCCCTGACGGATCTACTGACCTGTTCCAGAATCAGTGATCTGCCTGGATAAAACTGTTAAATTGTTAACATTAAAATAGTGATTGCCATATTCTGTACTCGAGAGGAAGCTGACTACTCTTATCGCTCAAGTATGTAATGAAAATATTTGGGCAAGAAAGAATTATTGCATCTATACATTCAGTCGTCCCCAGGGTACAGTTTGGTTTTTTTCTTCTGAGAATCAATTGCTGAAACCCCTAAATCACTGCTGCTGTGAATAAAACTGCTCCTTGCAGTTGAAAATGTAACATTGCTCAAATCTCAAATAGTTTACATACATCCATCTCCCAAAGAAGTTCCCCAAAATCTGATGTGGGAGCTTCTACAGTCCAGAAAAGATGTTTATCCCGAGACTTTCCTGGGCACTTCAGAGTTGAAAGTAAAAATCCCTGGACGCTCTTTATTTCTTTCCTCCGCTGCTGTGATATGGACAGGACAGGTTTGTTTTATTGGAAATTGAGCCCCATTCTCTGTCATACCATTTTAGCCCTCCACCTTCTCTCTTGAACCTGCCTTGGGAAGCAGAGAAAGGTCTGAGCTGCTCCCTTCAGTGTTGAAATCCTGCTCATGGTTAGGCAGCAGCAGCCAGAATGAGCCAGACAGAAGCACTGAGCACACATCCTTCTCCTCTCAGAGCCAGAGGTGACACTTACAACAGGAACATTCCTCATCTTTGCAGGTTAGCTGCTATCCTGGTCCTCAGGTGTTCAGGACATCCAGTAACATAATTCAGTAGCATAACCTTTCTCTGTCTTCAATCTTCAGATCTTGACACAAAATCAATGGGAGTATTGATCGCAAAGCTGCTGCCGTTAGAAGCTGGTAAAAGCTGCTGCTGTTTATTTATTTATTTTGCTCATGAAGAGAGAGGTGCCCATGAGTGTTTTTATTAGCTCAATGAACTGCAGAAAGGTTTCAACCATCGTGACACTAAAATTACTTTTTCCTCATGACAGGAAGTAATAATTCTTAATAGCATGCCCTGCTACAGTTGCTTGTACCTTGAGCTTACACTATAGGTATTTTTCCAGAAATGGCATCAGCTATGTATGAGAAAAAGAGAAACTCAAGGTGGCTTAATGAAACAAGTTTCCTATACTTCAGAAGTTTTAGCTATCTTGTATATTTTTAATAGTCTTTATTGCATGAGATTAATCACAGGCACCACAGGAAGGCACAAAGAACTGAAAGAATTTTGAGGTACTGATATTAGACTATGATACAGGTTTTATACCCTCATCTCTGTAACAAGCAAAGAAAAAGAACAAAGCTTTATACCTTTCTGAAAACAGAGGAGAAAGAAATCAATAAAGGTTCTTTTTCAAATATATTACCACCAAATATTAATGTGTGTTGCCTAAATTACTAGAAATGTCAAAAAAATCAATTAGAGCTGATATTTTCTTCCGTTATATGGTTCCAATTGAGTTGATATACTTGTTTAATTAATTAATAGGAAAGTTACTGTGAACAAAATAATAGTAATAAAAAAATACGAAATTAACATCAACCACTCCTCTTTGACTAACATAGACCTGTTAGTTCTTAAAATAATAAATTACAGGAAAAGAAATCTGTGGTTAATGTGTTACAGACCAACTTACTTCTCTTGTTTGAATAAAAATGCCTCATTTAGAAAGAGTGGAACTGGGACATGCACTGTATAGAGAAATAAAATTTTATGTGTTTCTCCTGATATCTGCTTAGATCACATCTGCCTTAAAATACAGAAAGTTTTAACCTTACCCTATTTTCTATTACACAGTGGGGAATGTCAGGTAATAATATATGCTGTGAGAACCAAAGCCCAGATCTTATCTTGATGAGCCTTAATTTATCAGAGCCTTCTGAAAAATTCTTTTTGCCTGGTCAAATAGAAAATAATTTATCTTTACTTAGAATTAACATATTTCTTATGTGTGTGACTGTGTGCGACTGGGCTGGAACAATCCTTTGAGTGAGTGCAGCCCTGTGTAGAAGAGGAGGTGAATCCCATCTTGGAGTGCACTCAGAGAGACTCAATCCCCCCAGTGAGGAAAGAAATGAACTTTAGTTTTAGTAGTGATGATCTACATTCATGAATTTAAGCTTTTTATTTTTTCTAAGAGAACTATCCCAAACCACTTCCACTGTGCTAGTAATGACAGCACTCTCTGCAATGTACTGCTGATGGGTCACTGGAAAACTGGTGTTTGCACAATGACTGGGCATTAGCTGCCCCGAGAGTGTTTAAAAAACAGAAAACTGAAACAATGAAATTCGTTACTTCGCCCAGAAGCTTGAATAATGAAAAACAATACAGTGTTTTGCATAAGTTATTTGCTATCGCTTCTTTCAACCTGGTTTTAGTGGGTTTAGGAACATGCTTAAGGCAACTGTTTCATCAGACCAACAATTATCACATACACACACAAATCGAAGTATCATCATGACTGAAAATTTGACAGTTAAAAGAACAATTGGAAAGTTTCAGTTGATACAACTGTGTCCTGGTAACTGATTTTTTTCCTCAATATTTTCTCCAATTCAAAGGTTTTCCTTATTAGCTAATATTAATATAAACTGAAGTATGCTACTGATTCTTCATTGAAAGCAATTAAACTGACCTCATAGAAAGGAATATTACTTATGGAAATACATAAGATTTTTTTTCCTTTTATGTTTTTGTTCTATGCTTTCTAATAACTATAACTTGAAGCAAATCCCAGTTTTAAAGATCTCTCCAGAGTGCTGTGATTCAAAAAATAGTTTAAACATCTATTTCAGCAAAACACAAAGTTCTCACTGCAGGTAATAGTTATGTGCTATCAGAAATCCAGAGGGCAATATCTCTGCAGTTTTATCTATCTTTCAGACCACATTTTTAAACTTACAGACCTAGTCATGAGGGCTTAGCAAACTTCAACAGAAATGGGAACTGTCAAGCAGTGATGATCTGTGACCAGCATGAGGTTTAGAATAACTGGAATTTTCACACTTATGCCATCAGTCTTTACTTGCAACCACATTCTTTGGCCATCAGCAACTCTCCAACAAATAGTGGTAAAATGAACCCGAGCAAACAGAAAAAATGCTTGGTAGACATTGTGGGCAAGAGTCATCAATTCGAAATTTAGACAGTTAAATATTATTATTGTAAATAGTCAAGATATTTACACTATGCTCCTTCTGCAGTCATCTAAAAGAAAGAGCACGTGGTTCATTTGACCTATGTTAGATATCAGCATTAGGATGACTAGCTGACTACGTCTGCTAGCTGTCACTTGAAGGTAATTGTATATGATTAGCTCAAGTGTAGCTTTTATACTAATTCAGATTTATCCCGTCCTATACCATCAATTTTTTTGAGATCAATATCCAATTGAAAAGAATGCATTTTTTATGTTTTTGTTTTAGTGCAAAGTACCAGTGCAGAAGGGACTGTGTCATTTGTCCTCTGAGGGCTCAAGTGATGCTCTGAAGACAGAGAACTTGCTGCTTACTGCATCATCCAAAATAAACACAAATCAAAGGCCCATGAAGATGCTAGAATAAAGTAAACCTCTTGCAGCTTCTCATAAGATAATCAGCAGTAAATGACCAACTTTTTAAAATAATATCCAATAAATTAATATGTGGTACAGCTGTAGCTAAAGGTATCTTTCTCAAGTTCTAGGTCGCTAATTGGCAATGCTGAGGTTTGTGTTTGCCAGGCAATCATCTTCTACTTTTTTCATTTTCTGCTGCAGCAATTTTCAACTGACTGTTCTTTTTCATTCTTTCTTTTACTATTTCTTACATATAAATAATTTCTCTGCATTTTGCATGGATACCGAAGACGTAAGTTGTGGGGGTTTTTTCTTACATTAAGGGGTACCAGAATCTCTCTGATTCTTTTTACTCAGTGAAGCTTCACAACACATTTTAATAATCCTTTTGAAGCCTCTGAACTTCCATGTTCTGTAAAGTCTAGTCAATTTTTTATTTCACACCATCGCACTTAATCTTTTTACTGCTAAAAATTGTTCCACTTTGGTAATGGGCATGTCAGTCTTCATCACACCAATACGTATTAACTCTCATCTCCTCTGCTCATGATTGACTTATCATAGTTTCTTCTTTTTATCTTATAAGCAATCTGCCTTTCCCACTTTTTATCACATATAAAGCCATTTGGCTATTTTTATCTTGAATTAAATCAGTGGATGGGATATCTGGCAGATAATGATAGCTCAGTTTTTCACTTGGTAATGTTGCATTTTAGAGCACAGAAGAATGAAAAATGATGTTTGTTATTCTCCATAGAAATGTAACTAGATAAAAAAGAGAAAGTTAGCTGAAGCCTAAATAGAACAGTGTTTGGTATGTGGAAATGTATCCAGAAATGTAAAAAATTTGTAATAAGATAAAGAAAAAACTGTGGATTGTCCTGTTATTTTTCCACCATTCATTAAAAAAAAAAAAGAAAGTAAAAATCTATTGTGCCATACAAAAGAAAAAGCAATCATTTTCAATACCTTAGAACTTCCTATTTGGCTTCTAGCTGCAACTCAGAAAGGGGATGGAGTCTCCTGAGTGCTGAGTCACATCTGATAGTCCAGTGTGGGTATTGTGGGTGATTGAGGGGTAAATATGGCACTAGACACCAGTATTTAAGCAGCTGAATCCCCTACCTTCTCTTCACCTGTCAGTTCATGCCTAATAACTTCAGAGTCTGTTTTTTTCCTAACAATTTGTCTGAGTGATGAAAACCCAAGAGGTGCTATCTTTTGTATGACTTCAGTGAAAACTGCCATCCATGTAGAAGAGAGACCCCTTGGCCACGGAAAAGCAAACCTTGAGGGGCAGCTTGGATCTTTGTATAGGCAAGGGATGGCCTGGCAGCACCCAGGTGCTCCTCATCGGCTCAAGTCGATGGACAGGAGGGACGTGAGCAGGAGCTGGAGGGGCCTTGCAAGATTTCAAATCAAATCCTTCTACTGAAGCCAGAGGGAGATCAGCTCAGCTCTGGAAATCCTACTGAATTCAAGGACTATGTTTTGTCTGAAGATGAATAAGGTTGCTCTTAAAGAACTCTTCCCCTAGATACATGGTTAGAATTGTTTTCACATATTTAAATTGTCTTTCACTTCAAACACTGTATGAGAGAGTAACTGCAACACACAGAACATGTCCAAATATGAACTTATATTTCAGTCTGATCACAATATATGCATCCACATTTTCCTTTTTCATAGATTTTCTTTGTATATATGTACTTCTCATTTGATTTTATTTAATTTTCTTTTAAGGATTTTTTCCTCTAGTGCATGTTCATGCTCTCTCTCTCTCACTCTTCCTAAATGGAATGCTTAAATCTGCCTGCTGTAATTTACACAATGCTCTGAGGCACCAAAGCATTATTTGATTAAATCTGCTTCAGGTTTTTTCTGCCCTTTGCCCTGGGGTTGGTATCAGTTTCTATTAAGAGGCTCATTGTGAAATACTCTAGCACCTAGGGGTCCTAAGTTTCAGGTAGCTCACAAGAACATTTTTTTACCCCTTGTTAACGGTTTCAGTGTTCCCAGACTTACACTCCATGTCATACTGATGGTAATGCATCATCATGGAAAACTTGTGATTACTCTCTATACTGTGCCTTATGTATTCCACAGGTTGAGGTTTTGAAGGACTTGGAATTGTATGAAGACGTACTTTTCTAATTAGGAAGAGATGAGGAACTGATTAGGAACAAGTCCTGTTTTCTCCTTTGTATAGTTATAGAACTATAGCAGCACAAAAGCACTCCTTTCCTTCTTGACAAACAGTGCTGTTGATTCTCAAGTGTGTGCAGTCATTTTGCATGAAGTTGCCTTGATCATTAATGAGAACCAAAAGGGAAAAGAATGTATCTAACAAAACCAAAATATGGCCAACTTGGCAGAGTCCAGGTACTGAATCTCTGTTCCCTTTCTTTCCGAGTGAAAATAAGCTGTGGCACGGTGTGGACTCGGCACAGCTGCTGTAGCTTGGCCTACATCAGTTCCCTCTGAAGACAGCAACAGCTATTCACTCTAGCCATGGGCTGCACAATTCTCTGAAGTAAGTGTTCATTAAAGCATTCAGAAATCAAAAAGGGATTAAATTAGTTAGCTGGTATGGAACTCATTTAGCATTAAGGATGCAAGATAAAAAATAGTCAAAAAAACTGATGGGAAATGTGGAAGTCAGGTTGATGCAAAAATATCTATGTATTTTATTTTAATCTCTCTCCCCTTCTTTATATTTTATTTTCTTTGAGCCTACCTAAAATTTGCTGTATGAAATTAGACCAAGAAATTGTTCCCAAGTATCCTCTTTGTTATGAGTAATTGTAGCAGATACCTGTGAAGGAGATGGAGAGCTGAGCAAATATTAAGTGGCTTTTCCCTCCTATGTTCCTCCAGTTTCCTGCGGCCTTCAGGTCTTTTAAAGTTCTCCTGCTTTCCAGTTTGTTTCCACCTAAATTAGAGTTGCCCCAAAATGACATATCTGTCAACATCTGAGCAGATGTTGACCAGCAATGTTTGACTCTCTGGACTGCATTCTTAAAACTGTTGCAGGCAACATCTACTACTCTTCTTTTCTACGGTCCTGAGTGTCTTTGGTGCTCCTCAGTTACAGCTCTTCCCAGCAGCAGAGCTGAAGTGAACTTCAGGCCCCTTACTGGGCTGAAAAAAACCCAAAAGATAGATAAAGCACAGGCAGCTTTTGAATAAGCATGAGAAAGAAAAACTGACTGGAAAAAGAAGCTGCAGAAAGGCCACGGAGAGGAAGGGATAAAAGTTCCCTTGTCCTGTGTTATACAGGATATCCTGTACAACCATTTTAAAGGAAAATAGATAAGATTAGTGGTTTAACTGTGGTTTAAGAAAGGGTACAGGCTTATGAATACTGGAGATGATAAAAGATTTTATTCCCTTATGGCTCAAATACGAGGCTTATTGTAATAAGGGAAGCAGAAGTTTAATATCAAATTATTAGTTCTTAATCATACTATATTAACATTAAAACAATCCATCTCTCATTTACTCCTTCTATTCAAACTTATACTGCACTCTATTTCCTGCTGCTTTCCTCTTTGTAATAATCTTTGTTCACAAAAAGGGCTGACAAAATGCTTCCATGCTTGTCTTCTCAGTTGACTGGTTTTATTTTGTGTTGGGGGGGAGGAATTTGCCTAAGACAGAAAGCTTTCTGCTACCTTCTGGTTAGAGAGCTTGTTCTGGACTTTGGCCTTCCTTGAATCATGTTAAATAGACCTTTTAAAAGTCTCAATCTAAAATAGTTTTCCCAAATAAGGGCTGGTTTTTTGTGACTGCTTTCTGATTTCCAATTTGCCAATGTCCATGCTAAAGCATCAGCAGAAACAGGATATGGCATCACCAGGGAAAGGTTCATTAGTGCTTCAGATGATAGTCTAAGTTTCTTCCTGTTTCTATTCTTTCAGTAGAAAATACTATACAAAATATGGTATGTACAACTTAAATAGTTTTAATTGAAATGGTTTGGACAGCTAGATGGCAAAATAGTTAATTAGTCTATTTGAACTAATTTTTGGGGTAATGGGCACTACCTTGGAACCCTTTTTGTTTCCAGGTTTTTGAGAAATTCCGGTATATTTTAAGGTGAAATGTCAGATGTACAAATTGATGTCCAGTAGAAATGTAGCTTGTATCACCTTTACAAAGATTGCCTAAACACTTGTGCAGATAAGCATTTCTTAGTAATACATGAAGCAGCCAAATGACCTGAGAATCACATTTCCACATCCATAGTAGCTGATTTTTCTACTGGAATGTTGTGAAAATACTTTGGTTTTTTATTTCCTTTTAGGGGTTACTTTATTTTGCGATGTAAGAGGAAAATTAATTCCCCCTGACACCTCTGCATATTCATATTTTATGTTATTTTTCCTTGTGCTTCGTATATACATTGTCACATTATTGTCTCCAGTAGGAATTCTCCAGATAATGCCATAGAGGGGTGACGTGTGTGGTCGCACAGTGAGCAGCGTGATGTCTCTGGGATACAGGTGTGGGTGGGGAGGCTTAACCATATATATAGGAGAAGGTCATGAAGTCCAGAGACACTAACTAACTTATCCAAATGAAAAGTATACATTCAGAGTAACTTTATGCTTATGGCACCTTTTTCACCCCAAAAGAGTTGCAGATTATGTAGAGAGAAATTGATGCACCTACAGTGACACATGAAGTGCTTTAGGGCTGTAAACATCAGCTGTTGAGTAAGGGAGCATGAAGTGAATAACATTATGTCTAATTAACACAGGAAAGGGGATTCAGTTAGTCAGAATGTAATTTGGAGCTGTTTTAATTTTGTTTCAGTTAAGTTAAAATATGTGCTGTCTGTAGAAGCAAGATCATAGCAGATAAAATAGTGGTGATAGATTGCTTACATTACTGAAAATGTTTCTATGGTTATCTTTAATCAGATTTTATCAGAAAGTCATATTTAATTCCTGCACCTACCCTGTTTTTATTAGCTTGCCTGTACAATCTAACTCTGATGATTTTAAAACTTAGTAAGGTAAACATTTTTCCTTGAGATCTATAAATGCTCTTTTTTTTCTAGTTCTAAATTAGCTTTTTTTTCCCCCCCTGTCTCAGGAATCTTTTACATAATCAGAGCATTGATTTTCTTGGAGACCCCTGAACTTAACATTCTGTTGGTTATTTGTCTTCTTGTTTGTACTTTGGTTTTTCATAAGCTTTGTTAAGTCTTTCAGCTGAGGTTAGGGCATTTTATAAATGGTCATAATGAGTTTGAGATAAATGATTGCTTATTAGCCACTTGTTTTTTTTTTACTCATTATCTCTTAGAATAACATTGTAATGGCAAAAAAAATATCATTTATCAAAAATCACAAATATTGTTTACCACAAGGAAAAGAATGGGTTAAGCTGATCATGCTGACTGCAAAATCTTGACTGAATACTGATTCGTAAATCACTTTATAGTTTTGTCCAAGTATTGGATATCTGAGAGGCTTTAATCACAAACAGGTCATATGGCATTCTCCTTGTCTCTGTTATAAATGTCCTTGTCACACTTTTTATATGAGTTTCCTGTGATAAATATAGTGTTAAAAATGAAACTGGCTCTTGATGGCTATTCCAACAATTTTTAATCAATGTTTCAGTGCCCATTCTGGGAATCAAGCAAGTGGTTCTACTACCAATGAAGACTGTGCATATCAGAAGAAGGCTCTTGAATTGCACTATTCTTTGGAGTGGTAGTCTGGTGTATTCATTGTGACCTCTGACACTTAGTAGACAGCTACACTATTTAGGACTGGTTGTTGCTATTTTTAGACAGTCTTAGCTATGAACTGTAGTCATGATGACTACAGCTGAAGATCATGAGTGTCTGAAACACAATTAAATGTATCTCAAGTGGTGGAGGCAGCTTTCTGTCACCACCTTCAGAGGCAGATGACCATAGCTATAATGGCAATGCAAAGTAATAAAGACTTAGAATGAATCCTAAGTCTGAAGTTCTCTGTTGTGTTAGAGGTAAAAAAAAAAAAAAAAAAAAAAAAAAAAAAAGAATT
>VXAY01012530.1:5969276-6004259 GCA_013399855.1 Oxyruncus cristatus
AAAAAAAAAAATATTTTTTCTTTCTGCCTGTCTGTCTTGATATTTCTTCTTCTATCAGAAATAAAATAGCAAGGCTTGGGGGAGGGGGGGATGGGCTGAGGTATGCTGTCCCTCAAATTTAATATAACTAGACATCTGGATGTGTTTCTTGTGCATTTCTGTTGGCTTAGTACTTTCTTTAAAGATCTTGAAAATGAAAGACTAGATAGTCACACTTTGGGTTCAGTTTGCAGTGATTATTGACTGTTACTTTTTAACTCTAAAGCAGTCTAACCAGTTGTCTGCTACCAGCAGTAGTGGTGAATTCTGTTTGTGTGTTCCACCACGGATAAGGGAGAGATGGTCTGTGACTGCAGTGCCATGCCCTATGCCTCTCATGTGATCTGAGTCTGATAGAATGTTGTTTATGAAAAAGGATGTCCAGATAATGTAGCAGACTTTTTATAAACTTCTCCGTTTGGTATTGTTCTGAAAATGAATCTAGATTGTGAGACATTAATTAGTGGCATCAGTAGTGTGATGGCTTCTTTAGTGTTGTCAGTGCACGGGTATTCAGTAATGGATTTCTCCCTTTGAAGCGTGGGGTTTTCTCTGATAAAGGTCCTAGGTGTGGTCAGAAGAAGAGGCAGAAGGCTTGCAAGCATTCAGGCTGCCTACAGACTCAGTTTTCCCAGAGAACCTGAAAACACGCTTGAGTCTGACAAAGCAGGTGAGGCTCCAATAGTATTGATGTATCCTGATGTGATCCTACAGTGGATGTCATGGAGGATAAGCTAAATTATTTTTGGTGTTTACTACCTGTGATATCTCCTGAAGCACTTTGTGGAGATGAAGCAGAAGTCCTTGAAGCAAAATTAGGATTTCTGAGAGAACTAAGAGATTAAAACAGTCTGAACCTGTGGAAAACAATATCTCTTTGAGCCCTTAAGGGTAGCAAACCTCTATATATGAAATAGCGTTAGGGTAATATCCTACTACTGTGGATTTTTTCCTGGACTTTAAGAACTGTTATTATTTACATGGTTGTCAAGAAAAGAATATTTTGGTGTCATCTTCCCAATATTCAAAGAATTGCTGTTAGGTTTTCTGAGTTCTTTGACTTTCTGATTACTTGGCTTGATTCAGTATTATAGTTTGATATTGATACAATTCAAGTAATTTCAAGGACTTCTAGCTTCTTGACAATGCTGGTTTTGCAAATGAACCAGAGAATGGTTTGATGATTGATTTTATTTATGTGTGGAGCAGGGAATAGCTAGGTAAGTTTATGTCTGGAGAATTAAGGTGGTGACACATGTTCTTTCCTTGGAGCATAGATTTTATTTTTGGAAGGCTACAATATTTTTGTATGTATTAGAGTATTTGATCAATACTTAAAGACTTATAACACACAAGAAGTCAGATTCACTAATCTAGTTATTCTATTTTGCTGTATTTTCTATTAAATCTGCAAAGAATTTTTATCAGAAATTCCATTTTATTGTTAATTTGTTTGGGGGTTTTTTTGTTGTTTGTTATGGCCTTTGTTTTTGGGGATTTTGTGGGATTTTTTGGTGGGGAGAAATTTTACTGCAAATTGGGGATTTCAGACTGTAATTGCTTCCTACCACCACATACATATATGTGTGCTTTTCTACTCTAATTCTGGGAAAAGCTGTTTATTTTTGCATTTTCGATCTGAACAGAACTATACAGTCTTGGTTTTGTAAGTGTACTTTTGTATACAGGGAACGTGATGATGTGCCACGAGATGGAGCATTCACTCTGGATTTCATATATTCTCATATACCCTTCAGTAGCTGGAGGCATAGCTTATGTCTTTGAAATGCTAGAGTGAAAGTGAGAAAGCACAATGTAAATTACTTGCTTCTGTGCTCAGCTAGTTAGATAACGTGGGAGACTAGGAAGTGAAGTTAGCCAGGGGTGATATTGCTTTATGCTGGAATTATTTGTTTGTCTGTGGTTTATTATTTACTTATTTTGTGGTTAGTTTTAATCAAAAATGGATAGCTGAAAATGTCTTTGTTCATTTCTAATAGAATATAATGCAGAGCAAAACACTTGGTAACAGCAATTATATAGCTGAGGCTCTAGTACAGTTTGTGCTGTTAGCTTTGGGAACTCCGTAGGCTCCACAGGAAAAGTCAGCAGGAAGAGTGGTTCCTCAAATTGGCTGTTCCCAGCAAAAACCTGCTAGACTCCTCACTGTCCCAAATCTGTACATTGTACTGTCACTGCAGAGGATGCCATGGCTTTTGTCCTTTCCTCATTTGCAAAATGAATGTGATGGCCTTGCAAAGCGTCTCCCTGAAGTGTGACATTGCCTGGCTGTCTTGTTGGGGGCACGTGCCAGTCTGTTGAACTGCATCCTGCAGTGCTGCTCTGGCTCCCCACCACTGTGGGCAACAAAGGAAAGCTGTAATGTTCAGGATCCACTAAGGTAGACCAGCTATCAACTAGGAATTGAAGCAGTACATGGAGAAGAGACCGTGGGAACATGCAAAGCTGAAGCTTGTTACATCTGTAGATGTGGCTTTTTGAAGCTTTTCTGCTTTGCTGCTCCCAGCCTCTAAGGGCAAAAGATTAGGTCAGAAACCACACAACAAAACGTAATGCAAATTTCTATATGAGAAGAAAGTGCCCAGGCCACAAAATGTGCGTGGCATGATTCACATTGACAATCCAATCCTTTAGCTGGTAACTCAGTCCATTTCAATGTGTCCCTGACATAAATTATCTGACTTTATGGACTTTAACATATATAATGGCAAAAATTCATCACCTCCCTTTCTCACCATTTCACCAGCTGTGGTGTGCTACAGTGCAATGATTGGTGGCTTTGCCATTTGCTGTGTATTAGTCTTGATGGGAATAGGGCTCTGTTGCTTTTCCCAGTTCCCCTCTACCACCACTGACTGAATATTAGTAAGAGGCTTCCTAGGAATCACTCATGTTCATAAGGCTTTTTCTGCCACAAATAGTAGAAACTCTTCCTTGGCGAAGTTCAACCCTGTAGGTTTGTTCTGGTGAGATTTTGTAATCCTTCTCCAAGGGCAAATTTTTATGCTGCATTTTAAAACTCTCATTTTTCTAAAAGTGCATTGACTGAAGTGGATTAAGTAATGATAAAGGGAATAACAAATAAAACGTTCTCCCTACTGTGGATTAGCTCTTAAGTATTCAAATGGAGTTTTCATTCACTTGTGTTATCTTACATTTACTTACAACTTTTTTTTCCATTACACATACAGTGGTTTTGTTTGTTTATTTATTTGTTTTAGCACATATTTACCTTTGAGGCCATTCTTTTCCTTGTTCCTGGCAAAAAAACCTGTGCTTAAGGCCTCGGTAGTTTGGTCTCTGATGATTTATATACTACAAAATCTTTCATGATTTTTGATATAGAAGACAAATTCTTTACATTATTCATCCAGCTTTGTTGGATTTGTTCTCCATAACAATTCATAAACATACCTGAGATGTCTCACAGGTGTGTTTTATACATGCATTTTATAAAACTGAGGTGTGATTTCTGTGTGGTCTGTCCATAAGAAATAAACAGTTCAACATTATAATGTAAAGGTGGAAGCAGCAGATGTGGTGATTTTGTTTTCTTATTTGTTTCAGTAGCACAGATCCCAATCTTTTAAAGTATCAGAAGAGTTGTTAGATTAACACTATATTACTCAGAACTTTCCACTCCGTGTAATTTCAATTTTAAAAGTGCTGAGTGAGACATCGTGCGATAATTAAGAAGACATAATTTGTAATTATGTAGAAGCTGATAACACTAGTACAATAACATAAGCTTCATAACACTTGTCTGTTCCTTTCATACTTTTTCTGTGACATCACATCTTGCTGTTTTCCACACTCCAGTGTTTTCTAGAATCTAAAGAGGGACAAGTCAGATAATTCCACCTTTGAAACATAGACATACTTTTTCCCTCTTTGAATAACAGATAGCTTGCTGCAGAAGTTAGCAGTTTCCTTTGGTTGGGCTTGTGCTTCACATAATTTTTTCCTTTATTTTTCCTCTCAATAGTCACAACCTGAGACTTGAGTCCTTTTTTTTCTCTATTGTCTAGAAAAAACCCCATGGAATCTGATAGAAAATGGTTTCAACTTTGTGCTACGGTATAAGATGGTATTAGGATCAGATGTCTTAAATTACACAAGTACTTTTTCAAGGAATTGGACACAATTTGATGGCTTTCAAAGCTTTAGGGCACCTGGGAATCATGTTATTTTCAATTAAAACTCCAGATACTCATCACTTTGTAATAATTGTTTGATGATTGTGCTTTTGAAAGCTATATTCAGGCTGTCATATAAATCTGACATACTCTGGTCTTCCTTTTTTTCGTCCTAGGGTAAAGTTTCCCTACCAATAGCCTGTGGGACTTACAAAGCAGTAGTAAGAAAAATTTCACATCTTTTTTTTTGTCCTGCAAATTGCTAATTTAATTTGAGGTATAGCACCAGTAGGAGAAATGAACATGCAATAGAGCACTCTATTTGGTGCAGAAGAACATCTGCGTCCTTTAGTTCTCCAGCTGGGATATATGATTTCTTTCTGCTGTGTGTACAATTGCTTGTGATACCACGAGGAAGGATAATATTGACAACAAATACATGAAAACATTTGGGTTTAGATTTTTTCATTTATAATATATAAAATGTATATATGAATAGTCCCGTCCCAAATTATAAATGAGACACTGTGCTACGTTACGTGCTATATTCCATATAACATATCAAATAGAGTTACATGTGTATACGTATTGTTTGGAGTAAATTGCTGGACAACTGTAAACATTAAAGAATAGTGAATGTCCTATGATTGGCAAAAGTAAGAATAGACCCCAATATGCTCTAGAACTGTGTGTGAAACCTTATCTCATTCAGCTTTTAAGGCTTCCTGGACTGTAATCTGTCATTTATGGCTGAATGTTCTCCCTCAGACATAGCACCTGTATTCCTAGTCATGGTTTCTATGGTAAGCACATCATTCTGTTGCCATAAATCCACAAAATAAATATGTCCAATTCACTGGTGTAATCGCTAATTTGGCCAGGTCTGCCTTCCACCTTTTCCAATTTCAGAATTGTCCTGTCCTGACAAGTAGCTTTTTCTGGGCAATTCCTGGAAAGAATGGGCATTTAGAGCTGGTGGGAGAGGGGAACTTGGTAACAAATTCTTTCACAGAAGACCTCTACAGAGTGAATTTCCCACATCTGATGTACCAAATCCATTTCTGGTTCAGATCCATGTTTTAACATGAGATAGTTGCCTTCAATTTGAGAGTGTGTACCCGTAGAGGTTGCACACATCAGTGGTAGCCGCACCCTCTACTAGATTATGAACATCTGATTGAAAACAAGACAACCCCAGCACTTGGCTAGCAAATAAAGCATTTTAGACGTTAGAAGAAAAATTTTTTTTAATTGGGACTCTCATGACAGCAGGGATATGACTTAATCACTGATTTGGCTGCCAGTTCTGGAAATGTCCTAAAATTTAAACCTCATTTTAGAAGTAAGTGTGTTTTGTGAATAGTGCAAGATAAGTGTATATTTGAAGTGAGGAATGTATTTCCTCCCTTCATAAAACTTGTATGTCTGTTAGTAGGACTAAAAGGTATAGCTTTAGGTGAGAGCTGAGTGTGTTATTTCTGTTTCCCTCTGAGATAATGTATTTTGAGAACTGGAAACTTTGATTGCATACAGTGTATTTTATGAAGCCAAAATTGATTTTCGTGAATACAGTAATGGTGTGTAAAAGGCAGAAACTGTTTCTTTAAAAAAACCCAAAAAATTCAATATTATGCATTAATGGGAATATGACCTTTTAGTTATCACATTATTTTTATTATCTATTTAATGGTCTTCTTTAAAATTTGTAAATGAACAGTCATTAATGTGCAGTACAGATTGATGGACTCCAAAAGCTTCAAGCTTTTGATGAAGAGCCAAAGGCTTTGGTTCTGTTTTGAAGCTTCTGCAGCATCCCTACCTGCGTCAACTAGCAAAAACAAATTTAATGAAGAGAAGCTTAACAAATGACTTGCAAGAGGAACAAAAGTATTTGGAAATGTGATCTTCCCATCTAGAACTAATTAGAATTATGGCTTCTGCAACACTTGATCTGCTCACAGCCCTCAGGGGAGAGAATAATCATAAAATGCACGTGTAGGGAGGCACTGTGAATGTGCAGATGATGTGCCAGAAATCTTTTTCTATAAATTCTGTTGAAAAATCCATACAGTAACTGCCAGGCTGTAAAACAAAGCAGTAGGACTGATCATATAATCTGAAGGAGCACGTAGATAGAAATATCAACGGTTGTTTCTGTCTGTAAATACAGCTCCAAAAATTGGGCAAAAGATTCAGCTACAGTAAATTTGTTTGTTGAAATTTTTAGGACAACACCAGATGTTACTTGAACCCACAAATTCTAGACACTATTGCCATTTCTGCAGAGGAAAGGGATTTTCAGCAAAGAATTAGAAACAATACACTAAGTGAAGTGGAAACTTTTATTATAACTTTGCATGCTTCTGAATGCCGATATCTCCTTATTCAAAGGATTATTATTCCCAAATCTTTCTATGTCAGGGTGATAGAGGGCTCCTTGATTGATTGCTTAAAGGCTAATCTTGGGAACTATAAATAAAAACTTTGTAAAAAAGAACAAATCCATCTTGGAGCCTGTGAAAACCAGTTTTGGAAAATGCTCATTCTCATTTCAATATTTCTCTCAGTTTTGTACATTGTGGGGTTTTTCATCATTAGCATGTCTCAAACAAAGTTTTTTTTGAGATAAACAACATATGCATGTCCAAAAGAAAGCAAGAATATTTTCCATTTTATTGTCAGTTCTTCCATGCATAAGAAAAAAAAAAAAATCCATACTCCACAATCTATGCTACTCTGCTGATAAATTTGCTGGAAGTTCAGCAGCTGACTTTGATTTTTTTTCTGCCTGTAGAGCCATGACATCCCTTTTTCATACACTGTGTCTCTGACAGTCTTGACAGTTGAAGCAAACTTCAAAATTTTGCAGCCCTCATGGACACATACGGAGCTTTGGTGAAAAACTGTGCTTTCATGTGTCTGTGTGGTATTTACTCTGATATGCTGATGAGTACTTAATGCTATTTGCTGTAAACACTTTTAAACCAGGGCTTGAAAACAAACAACTGGCCATACAAAATGAAAACCCAGACAAGAGTTTCTTCAAATAAACATCTTCAAAACAGATTTATAATTTATATCCTGTAAAGAAGATGGCTGGTGTGCTCATAGAACTGGAAGTCCTATGGGAAGCACTATTCTGGAGAAATTAGAACTAGCCTAAATGTAAACACACTTCCACACTTGCTGACTTTAGCATGGCTGCACGCTATGAAAAACTGGAAGTGTCATCATCTCCTACAGCAGCTTTACTTTAATTTTTTTCACGTTTTACACAAACAGAAAGCTGTCATGGAAGTGCTGCTATGAGTAAAGGTGAACAGGGGTAGTGTACAGCCTTTACGAGTGGGACTCGTGGAGAAATCAGTGCAGAACTTTTTTCTTTTTGGAACAAAAAGCCTCAAAAGTAAAAAGAATAATGGATACTGAGTAGTTTAAATTCATCTGTATTCTGCCTCCCTAGCCATCCCCTCGCCCCCCGCCCCCCCCTTTATTAGGCAGATACAAAACACACCAATTTCTTTTCCACAGAAATTTTGCTTGACACAACATATTTTGCTATGTCAGGGACATCTGCACTGAGGAAATGTTACACTAGAAGTGTACTCAGTTCGAGCATTTTGGCTTTCAAAAGTCATTTGATGATCCTTTTCTTCCAATATCAAATTAACTTACTTTGAACCTCTGTTACTCCAAGAGAAATTAAGTAAAAATTTCAACTTTTTCTGGTCTTCAGTATGAAGACATAAACCAGCTGAGGTTTGCTCTAAGATAAGCTCAGTGTAATTTACTGGGAATTAATGAAGTAATACATTAAAAATATACACCTGACAGCTGCAGAGTGGAAACAGTACACTCTTCACAGAAGATACCTATTAAGATGTTTCTAAAATTGGATATTTTGGTCACTGTTGCAAAATGAAAGTTGCATTAAATAACAAGATAACTTAGCAAAGGACATCAAAATTGTCTATGTGTGCAACTTGATATGATAGAAGGATAATTGGACTCTTTGAATAAAGAACCACAATAGACATCATTCAGAAAGATTATAATTAGTACTATACAAATCTCAGAGTATTCATTATTTGTTATGGTAGACTGATCAATGTACAGATGTCTACTACTGAAATGACTTCCATTAATGAACCTGTGCTTATAGAAGAACTGAAAAACTCTTTCAAAGAATTAATGAAGAAAGAGTTGATACAATCTTAACCTGGTGTGACAATCACGCATATAGCAAAAACAATCCTGTCTGAACTCCCCCTGTGGAAGAAATTTTAATTTGTGTTTTCCGTAGTATTAATATAAACTGTTATTAGACCTTCACCATAAACTACATAGAGAGTGTGTCAAAGGTGACCCAAAGGAACTTCTTTGAATTTCCCCTTTTTCATTCTTAATTTGTTAGGCTTTCAGTTTAAGGGGGCTGCCTTACTTGTGGAGAGAATATGAGTTAATACCGCTTCCTAATTATTCCTGCTAAATGTTTTTCCTTTTGGGGAAAATCATACACTTACCAATATGACACCTCAAAATGTACTAGATGCCTTAATATTACAACATTCCCTTGTCTTCTTTTTCATCCATTTTTTTCATCCATTTTTTTCCTTATTCTACTTTTCTATTACTTTTTTTTATCACAGTCTATTTTACCTTTTTTTTTTTAGATTGTTATTGTTTTGCCTTTATCTTCTTTTATATTTGTCCTGGCTGTTCTTTCCAGAAGCATTCAGAATTTTTTCTTTCTTTCTCTGTATTTTATGGACTTTCTTATGTCCACTGACTGTCTTTGGTTTAAGTGGCACCAGACTCACAGTTAAGGCCCAATGCTATCTGAAACTGCCACTTTGTCATTTCACAATGCCCCATCCCTCAACTGACGATATTGACTCTCATAATGAATTGTGTGGTTCAATCATTTATGTTTAAAAAACACACAGACTTCTCTTCTGGATTGTTAAGTTATATTGCTGAGCTTGAAGTTTCATTTTTACTGTATCATTTTGTTCAGCATTGCTAGATAATACATTTTTCCACTCTTGGCAGATGGTCTCCCCTGTTCAATTTTGATTTTTTTTTTTTATGTGGACAGTGATGGGGTCATTGAACTGCAGATATCTACATTCAGTGACTTTTTGGCAGCTCTGTTCCTTGTCTTATGCATAAGGTTAGTGCTGTAAAAGGAAAAAAAAAAAATCTATCTGGTGCACCTGCTGGCTCCAAAATAGGATCTGGTCTCAGCAGCACTTCCACGTTAGCATTGTTAGGTGTCATCCAAGGAAAGAGGTCCACTAGGACTGCAGAAAAGACTATTGAGATGAGAGGAGTCCAACAACTGAATACAACGTAGGAAACAGTAAGTTTCATTTTGTAGTGGTTGCTATAGATCACACATATCATATAGTACTAAACGGCAGAAGGGTGAAGGAATGCTGATTGATCACATTTTACAAGGAAAAATAATCTGGTGCTTCTCATTACACTCCATGTGACTGCATCAAAAAATATGACTGCCCTTATTAATATTACTTTGTGTGCATTTGTGTGTATGCAAATAAAACCAGAGTGTATGTATGTTTGATGTCTGTGGTTATAAATCTGTTTATACAAAATTCTATTATTTTAGTCACATCCTCAAGGGACTAAAAGTGGGTGTCTGACTTTTCTGGCATATCCTTTTAAGTCAGCTTTCCCGTTCGTACAAAAGGAATGATTTCCATGGTTGAAAAACAGAGCAGGATACTATAGTAATATGTAGTATTTCTATTTATTATTTGTAATTCTACATTTACCAATAGCCCTTCTCATAGAATTTTTTTTCAGCATATTGTAACTGATGGTAGCATGCACTCTATATTACCCAGCCCTGGCCCTTTTCTAATTCAGGTCATGTTTTGCTTAACTGCATTTTCTCTCATTAATAGTCCTAACTTTTAAGACCTATAGTGGCAGGAATAAGTCACTCCACTAATACCAGGATGTCAGAATTTATAAGAGCTTTGTTCAAACTACTCATAAATGCCAATAATGACATAGAGTCTCCTTGAATCTAGAAGTGCTTAGCTGGAGCTAATGTCTTTACTGAAATCCCCTAATCACCTGTGAAATCTCCTTTGCAATCATATTTAATCTATTATTAACACAGAAACCTACGATGTCCTCACCATCATGGTGACCTCAAAAAGCCAAAGTCACACATGCATGAAATGCCAGATTATCTGAAACTCCTTAATGTGAACAGCTCAAACATAAGGTGAACCTCCCACCACACAGTTGTTCCACCAGACGTCACTTTTAGTAAATGTACTTTAAAGTTTTGGGGTTTCCTTTTTTTTTTTTTAATCTTTTTATCAATAAATTAATTTAATGGAATAAATTTACTCATAAATTTCTGTTAATATTTGGCTAAAGATATGTCTTTCAGTGTCGTTTATTCATCGCTAATATACTTATAAAGTAGATACAAATATTTAATCTCAGAGCTCTCCTATATGCATCATAAAGCTACGTACAGTCAAGAGCTCTTTCATACATGCATTGGAAGAGTGGTGAAGCCACCTTATGAATATAATTGATAAGGAACTGTATTTCGGTCTGTTGTTCTTTCAAGTTACTAAGAAATCCTGACTTCTCTAAAAGCAAGCCTGAAAGTACTGAGCCTGGTCCAGACTGCTGACCCAGAGACAAGTCACCTGGCACATGACATTCTGACTTTTATAGTTCCTGATGTTATAATTTCACAGCAGTAACTTAAGTCTTTCTAATAATCCCACTCTATATGTATAATTTTTCATGGGATGCAGTGGTGTAAATTATTTTATTATCTGGATTAGAGCAGAAACTTTGTAGTGGAGTTGCTTAAGACAAAATTTGGGAATATCTGCTGAGATGCAAAAAAGAAATGAGTTAATTGTTTGGGGGAAATTAAGTTAATGAGGATTGGTTTCATTTTCTGTGTTACCTTGTTGATATTAATTAAATGTACCAGAAAGCTTTTATCTCTGGAAGGAACTACTTTTCAGTTAGAAAAATAATTATTTCTGAGAACTGGAAAGAAATTCAACTGATAGAAAGTGGCAAGAATGTAAAAATCTCTATGAAAGTGATGAATAGAAATTTCTTGGCTCTTTATCAGTTGTGAATTAGTCCTTTTCTCAAAGTCCACAGTCATGCCAACTATGCAACCACAAACTTAGCAGATCAGAAGACCAAAATTAAATAGCTATTTAATGAAAACATAAATCATTTGTTAGCATCTTGTTCCAAACCCAGATTTTATTGCTGAAGACAGAGAAGCTTGTTTATTTGAAACTGTTGTATTGCAAAGAAATGCAGAATTTTTCTATGTGTGATAGACCACATTCTCTTTTCTTATTTCAATTTTTTTCCTTTTTTTTTTTTTGGCTAAATCAGTATGTGTTTCCCTCACTGGAAAAAACACCAGTTAGCTCATTGCTATAGAAGCACAAAGTCCTAACTAACACAACAATTTAAAAATCAATTTAATTAAAGCAAACCGAAAGGATGATTACATACTAATTTCAGCAAGAGACAAACAAGCTAGCCCAACATGCATCAATTCGACCATGATAATTACTCATTCATGCACTCTACTGACATGGCAAGTCACAAGTTAAAACTTCTTAAGCCTCAGCTAAATAAGATTAAAGTAAGTGGTGCTGCTTCCTTTTGCTACAGGTTTGGGGTGGACATTTTGCCATAGCTTTGTTTTTTACTAGTGACTTCTTAAACTATGTTAACTTGACCAGGTGTCTGGATGTGGTAGTTTGAGATGTATTTTAAGCTAAACTTAAACACACTTATAACTAAAATGTTATTCCTCATTAGCATTTTACTGCTTTAAGCTAACAGGGGCTTAAACCAAATTAAAATTAAATCTTCTTGAGAAGACCTATGTTGGCCATGCAGAACAAGGGTAAGTTCAGTCCTCTGGTATGTGGAATGTTCCCAGTTCTAATGGCACAAAATTTCAAGTGAAAATGCTGCACACACTTCAGGCTTCAGAAGGGAGGACTGGACCCCCACGAGCTTAATGGAGCCTAAACTTGATTTAGTAGGCCAGTTTTTTAACTGGAGCCTCAATAGTGCAATTAAAATATACCATTTGATTATAAAAGCAGGAATTGAACATCACCAAGGAAGATACTAGGTCTTAAATTAACAATAATTTTGTTTACATGCAAGTGTATTCTAAGAGTTCTGTGTGTCCCTGTAAAGACTGCTCTTTAATACAGATTTGTAATGGTTTTTCATATGTAGTAATATACTGGAAAAAATAAAATACTTGAAGCTTTTTCTTTTTTTAGCAACTGCATATCAGTAGGAAATAAGTATCACCTGATGCCATGAAATGAAGAGGGGTTTTTCCTTTCAAAAGACCTGGAGTCATAAATAGTTTCTTGCTGACTGAGCTAACAATAAACTTCAAGTCATGAAAGTGGGGATAGCTAAAATGGCAAGTTAACCATCACCCATTCAATCAGAGGCACGCATATCCCAAGTAAAGCGCAGTAGGACTGAAATTAAAAAGATCTTCTAGTTCCTTATGAATGAGATTATCATAACTTGGAAATGTTGCATTCGGTTTATGTGGCAAGGTTTTGGTAACAGGAGAGCTGCAGGGGTGGCTTTTGTGAGAGCTTCCCCCACATCAGATAGAGCCAATGCCAGCTGTCTCCAAAATGGATCTACCACTGGCCAAAGATGAGCCCATTTGTGACAATGGTGTGATAACATATTTAAGAAAGGGTAAAAAGGTCTGTGCAAGAGCAGCTGGGAAAGAGGAGTGAAAAATGAGAGCAACAGCTCTGCTGACACCAAAGTCAGCGAATAAGGAGGGGAAGGAGGTACTCCAGGAATCAGAGCAGAGATTCCCCTGCAGCCTGTGGTGAAGACCTTGATGAGACAGGCTGTTCCCCTGTAACCCACAAATGGCCATGGCGGAGCAGAGATCCACCTGCAGCCCATGGAGGACCCATACTGGATCAGATGGATGTCTGAAGGAGGCTGTGACCTCATGGAGAGTCCATGTGAGACCAGGCTCTTGGCAGGACCTGTGGCCTTGTGGAGAGAGGAGTCCACACTGGAGCAGATTTGCTGGCAGGACTTGTGACCCTGAAGGAGATTTATGCTGGAAAAGTCTGTTCCTGAAGGAATACGCCCCATGGAAGGGGCCTACACTGGAGTAGTTCATGAGGAACTGCAGCCCATTGGAAGGACACATGCTGGGGAAGTTCATGAAGGACAATATTCAGTGGGAGGGGCCCAAGGCTGGAGTAGGAGGAAGAATTGCAGAGACCACAATATATTCACCCATGAGCTTTTTGTCACATTTTTCTCCTCCTGTTCTGCTGGAAGGAGGAGTGATAGAGCAGCTTGTTGGGCACCTGCTGTCTAGGCAAAGTCAACTCACAACAAATGTGATTGTGAACTTGCTACACACAAAGGAATTCAAAACCAGTTGTAGCAAGATAAATGTTCACACCAACCTTTATTAAGAAGAGTCTCTAGTGGGATTTAAGTCACTAAAGTGAATCTGTTGTGACATTAATTCTCAGCTGCAAGAAGTATAAGTAGAGGGAGTTTGCCCAGCCGGTAAGAGAAGTATCAGAATGGCTGTGCCCAGGGTGATGGCTCAGATTTGCCTGTAAGCCTTGCTGCGTACTCTAAAGACACAAACATGCCTAAAAAGGTTTGTCTAAAACTAGTTAATTTAACTCATTTTCATTTTCTCATTGACTGACTCAATTTTTCATTATGTTTAATCAAACCAGCAAGAACTAGGTAATTTATTTCGTAATTAATATAGCCTTGTTTTTAAAATTGATGAACTTTCTATTTAGACAAATCACTGATGCATAAAAGAAACCTGCAGTGACTGCAGAAAACAGTAATTTTTCCCCCAGCCAGTAAATGCCTCATAACAGTTGTAACTTCTGTTATTTAAAATTTTAGACTAAATAATCCTAATGGTCCATTTTGTACATAAAACCCATGAAATAGTAAATATTCTTGTCTACACCCGGCCAAGTAACTTTGTAGTATAACCTCATACATTCTTTTCAGCAATCTTAGTAGTCTTTTGATCTTTTAAATTATGTTCTTGTATGTGTCATCCAACTATTGCTTCAGGAAATCTCTGAACATGAAGAAAACTCACTTGTGAACCAAAATGAGCAGCTGTGCAGAGGGCTGGATTAGACGGGCTTGCATCTCTTCCATGTGTTGTTTCACAGTACCTCCTGCTCCATTTCCCTCTTCCACTTGGTAAAGATTTTCCTTAGACAGTAAACCCTGAATTCTTGGCCCCAAGCACTGTTTGCTGGACTTTCAGGCATCCATTTCTGGTCAAACAGAAACTATAAGATGTACATGTTCAGGCCTGCAGATCTCAACTTTGAATATCACTTACATTGCAGGGTTTTACAGCTTGGAGAAAAGCAAGCAAATTTACTTCCAACAGGTTTAATAATGTACCGGTAATACTACTGTAGTTGAATAGATATTAATAGCAAGTAGTTTCCAGCTTTTTCTTCAAAAAGAAGAATTTACTATTGTAGTAATTGATTCTGAATTTAGCCTCTGTGTTTGGAATAGATTACCTTCCCTTTCCTATGCTGTGTTCCTCCTGCTGTCATATCCAGCTTTTGTATGGAAACTGATGTCCCTGCATAGTTGTACAAACTAGTGTAAGAAATTCCTTAAGCTTAAATTTTCTTGTGGATGCCACATTTGCACTGCCTGGGGTCCCCAAACACAAGGATCACTATCAGCTAGTTCCTCCAGGGCACCCGCTGACTGCCTCATATATCTGCTTTTTTTCCATGGTGATACAGCAGCCATTAATAATTTATCACAAAAGAAATACCTCAGTGAAGTACTTTCCAGTGGTGAGAGACAGATCCCTCAACTACTGATACAGTGCCATATTTAGTATTACATATTCAAAATTTCTGAGTATATAACAGTTTATTCTCTCACCATCATAACTGAGAATGGAGGAGTTCCCATTCTGATTCAGCCTGCAGGTCTGTAACAGGTCTCATTTATTCCATTAGCAATTTGAAACCTCCAGTTTTCCCCAGCCACGGCTCATTATTGTCCACTGTACTGACACAGTTACTGAGTACCAACTATATTTAGTCTGCTAGCTTTCATACAAAAAGGGGCAGAAACATTAATCAAAGCTCCAGAGTAATCAGCAGGTAAGTTTCCAGTCAAAGAAAAGAAATCTATCCTTTTACATCATTCTAAGTGGCTCGTAATTTATGTCAAATGAGAAGTAATAGGAGCACCAGGCAGCAATTTCCTTCCAGTGGCCCATGCAAAGGAACGACACATTATTTGTTTAGTGGTCTAGTGACAGGTGCTTGTGCCTCATTTCCCATCCCTAAAAAAGGAAAAAAAAAACCAACAAAAAGGGATTGTACAGAGCAATAAAACAAGAGACAGTGTTTTGAGATCTTCAGTGAGATTTTATGCTTCCTGGAATTAACTCCATTAGATTATTCATTTTTATTCTGATTCAATATGTAAAGAAAACACATTTTCAATCCTCCTTTTTTTTTTCTTCTTCCTTCACTTTTTAGCTTTACTACTGAAGATGTCTACCAAGGCAACTTAAAATTTTTTTAATTTAATGTAAAGGGCAGGTTTGCATAGGTAAAATCAGCTCCCCAGATTGTTCTTGCAGATAAGTGTGTTGGTTTAGACTATTCTTTCAAATCTCATGCTCTAGACATTTTGATTTTATTCTGCAGTCTTACAATTTGATGGTAATTATCAATAGTAGCAATTTTTTCAGCATTATTGTTAATTAAAGGAGTCCAGGAAGGGCTTTGCAAACTATTGCTTTCTTTTAAACTGTTGTTTGTCAAAGAAATTTAACTGAAGAAACAAATTATATTTTTTAACTGAATGGAGACCTGTGTTAACAAAGCAAATTATTTAAGACACTGCTTCCAAAAGTAGGAACAGACTTGTTAAAATTTTTGTGAAAGTTAAAAATTTGCATTTTTCTGAAACAAATCAGATCTCCAGGAATCTTGAGTTCTGAATCTGAACAAACCCTCCCTCCTCCTGTAAAAAAAAAAAATGGAAGCTTTAAGTCCCTGCTCAGACAGACAGGGATGGGAAAGAATGTATGGTTTTTTCCTTGCTCATTTTGACGAGACATTTCTTCCCACTGACTGAAGTGCCATTTCCAATGAAAAGTTGGGGGCCTGAGCAATCACATTTTTACAATGGAAAAATGTCCTCATCATAAATTGCTCTTTAGTCATTATTCTTGCTTGTCACTTGGATTGTGGGACAGATTCTCTGCCATTTTCTACTTTCAGCCTTGGTGACAGGAAGACAAAAGTCTTCAGCTGTAATACACTTGCTTGTACCACCTCTGAGCAGCAGTTTCTGTGACAACTGGCACTTACACAGCCTTTGTGAAAGATCTGAGCCTGGAGATGAGGAGTAGAGGTGACATGGTTATCTGGGTGCCTGACCTTAGTCTTCTCACACCTATACTTGTCCCAATGAATGCATAATTAGTTAGAGAGGCAGAGTAATTTCTGTGACTTCCTCCCTGATTTCCTCTTTGCTCTTTTTTACCATGCCAGAGTTATAAGGAAATAAAAAACTTCAGGCTTCAGGGTGTAATAGCATTGGTTCAACTTTTTGGACTCAGGACTTGAGTGTCACTTCTCCACTTCATGCACAGCAAAATTTTCTGAAGGAGATGTGTGTGTTTGTTTTAGCATGGCATCAGCAATGGAGGAACAGCAGTACTAGAGTTCTGCATTACTTTTGTATTCCATAGCCTTTGTCAATAAATCAGCATTTCGTTGGCTGACCTTTTTGTTTGCCTCTTGTTTAGCCTCATTAACCTTTGAGGAATGAGGTGCATGGGGCAGCAAGCAATCAAAACACAGAGAACCTGAGAAGGTCACTGTAAGGTGGTTCGCAGCTGGACTTCACGTAATCAAAAGGTACATATTTCCTTTCCTTGCTGTCACTCTATTCCATATTCCTTAAGGGAGGAATCACAACAGCTGAGTTAAGTCTGTTCTGGTTCCCCAGAAGCACTGCTTGTCTCTTGAGTACAAAGGGACCTTCTCTGTGAGCTGATTCTATCACTTGACACCCAGGTGCTCATCAGCTCCCTTCCCCATATTTTTGTATCAGTGCGAAGGTATTTTGGGCACATAAGCAGAAAGGAACCATAATTTGCTCTGACAGACACTCCACTCTGGACAACGTGGGGAACCAGACAGTGCAGTACTGCACATAGCATTACAAACCTATTTGGTCAGTGCTTTCTGCTTACAGATTGAGGAATTATGTTTGCAGTACGTCCTAAAGGGTTTTTATGGGGATCAGGGTCTTTTGCGAAAATGGACAAGTCTCATTTCCAGTTGTCTGAGAAGATAGCTCTTTGTAATTTCTTATTATTTGTACTGTTCTGGCCACCCAATCTAAGTCATTGGGGTCAGATTATCCTTAACTCCATGATTTCAAAGTGTGAAATCTACCAAAGCACAACGAAATAAGGAGGCACTGATGAATGTAAAAAACTATGAAGAGGAGGATGAGTTTATAAGCAACACTAGGTAAAAAGAAAATAATGAGTAAAGTAATGAGGAAAGAAGTAAGAGGAGAATAATAATTTAAGGGGATTTTTTTTTTTTGGTTCTTGTGCTGCTCCTTTAGCAGTACTGACCATCTCCTAAGAAGTATGTTCTGGATAACACTGGGGCATAGCTGGTGTAATCAAATTCTCACACCAGAGCCAGGTAAGTTGGGTGAATCAGAAAGCACTGGGCATGAGCAGATGTGGAAGTTTCTGTGTTGTGACTTTGCATATGTGGTTAAAGTTAACTCTGTGTAAGAATTGATATGTGTGCCAGTAAGCCCAGATGACCAAACCATGGCTAAGGTATTAAGGAAAAGTTTATTCTGAGGTCGGAAACCCTAAATACACTGCTAAATCATGCAGTGGGTTACAGAGCACAGCAGCAGGCCCGCTCTGGTGCTTTTATAATGTCTTTCACATGCTCATATCTTCAAGGCTGTGTTCTCCCTGTGCTTGTACCGTCTCCCTCTCTCCCAGCAGGGGTCCCAAGCTCGTGAGAAAGTATTATCTCTACACAGGAATCCTACTTCTCGAAACAGGCAGGGGATAAACATCAGTAGGTGTAATAAATGGGATTTTCCCACAGTGGTCTTTCCCAGGCCTGGCATTGCCAGCTGCAAAAGTCACTTGAGGGAGAACAATTCTAAACCCAACTTACTCTCCTTTCTTCTCACCAATCTTTTCTTTTCAGCCCCTTGTTCACCACACACTGGCAGACAGAATTTTAAGATTGAACACTCTAAATCAAAACCAACCCAACCCAACCAACTAACCAACCAACCCCACATACATATTCATCACTGGTATTTATTACAACCCGTCTGCTTTTCTGGAATAATTAAAAAAAATTTAGCATTTGTGAAAAACATCAGTTTGGTAGTTAGAAATGGACCTTGTCCAAAGGAAGATTGTACCACTTTAAATAAGTTAAAATAGGGCAATCAGTTCTGTCTCATGGGAATTCAATTTTAAAAGTAAAAAAAAAAAAAAACATGTTGACAGAATTTTTGTGCTAATTTAACTGTTTTATTATGAAATAAGACCTTTAATTATATTGGCCCAACTTTCTTACTAGGGCAGGGGTGGACACTTGGCAATCATCTTTGCTGGTAGAAGATGCTAGGGGTACCATTTTGCTAGGGGTACCACTCCATATCTTACCCAACAGAAGGGACCCTATGGGCAGCTACCCCTATAGACCAGGCAAAGGAAGGTTTAAGCAGGTTAGAGTTACTGGGAGAAGACTGCACTTGGACTGCCCTCCACACACAAAAGAAATGAAGGCAGCAGCACCCACCCGGCTGTCATGGACAAGCAGATGGGAACAGTAATGTCTTCATTTCATATGTAACTTTGGAAAGGATACCTGTCCTGGTTTAGGCAACAAATAAATGAGTGTAAAAAAGCTCTGACATCCTGTACTTCCCCAAAGATAATGGCTATGTTAGACATTTGCAGCAGCTTGAACTGCTGGACAGTCAATAAGTTATCATGCTTAACTTGCACAATTGAACCATCTAACATTGTCCATCAAGGCTTGTTCTTGACCACACTACTTGAGCATTTACACAATATCTGATTTTAATCATATGTAGGACAGGTGTGGTCCAGTGTCATTTAAGAAGTTTAGAAGCTAATTTATCATACTCTAGAGACTGGAGGGAGTCCACCAAAGGCCTACAAAAATGATGAAGGGACTGGGGCATCTCTCTTATGAGGAAAGGCTGAGGAAACTGGGCCTCAGTGGTGTCCTGAAACAGGATAAAGGTCAATGGGCACAAAATAAAACGCACAAAGTTCCATCTGAATATGAGGAAAAACTTCTTACCTTGAGGACACTGGAACAGGCTGACCAGAGAGATTGTGGAGTCTCTTTCTCTGGAGATATTCAAAATAACAGGGGGGTTGGGCTAGATGATCTCCCTCTCTTACCCCAGCCATTCTGTGATTCTGTAACAATATGAGTGATACAGTGGACAGTGATTAGGACTGCATTTTGCAGAACTCTTTCAATAACAAAAAGCAGGAAAATTTCGCTTCATTATTGGTAATGTTTTTCTTTCAGAAATAAAATAAAAAAAAAGATTTGTGTTAATTTTTAAACAGACATTTAGAAATCCTAAGGATTTCTTATTGACATGTGTGTGTCTGTGCCTATGACAGCATAGTCACAATCCTGGTCAAGAGCCGCATTTTCCTGCACTTTTAAAATATCATAAAGATAAAGGAAGAATGCTTTCACATGCAGGGAATCATGATATTTTAAATGCCTTTGAAATGTCTTTTTGGTAATAAAGGTGAAAAAAAATCTTAACAAAAACAAGGTTTGATTTTTTTTATGTTAAAATTATTTTTGATTTGGAGTTTTAGAGACATAATGCTGTGTGATATAGAAAGCTGTACTATTTATCCAGCAAAAGTATGTATGCCAGTTTGGAAAAATAATCTGTGATAGGGCTGGAAAGATAATCCATGATAGGGCTGTTCAGGAATCTTACTTGAGCACTTTCACTGACTTCAGTGACACTGCTTCCAGGTACATAAGCAGGATTTGAGTCTCTGAAATTGTGCTCTGACTATTACATTGTAAATGGCAGTACCTTGCATTTGCTGCTTAAAGAGAACTGCACAGTAGGGTAAAAGTAGACTATAGTGATGCCAGTCCAGAGTCTGAGAACTCAGTGACATTACTCTTTTGTTTTGAGTTAGGCAAATACTTTATGAGATCCAGAATGAAAATTGTGAGTCTCAGGATAAAGCAACATTAAATTTTCCTTTCTTTCTTTAAAAAAATGATCCTTAAAACTCTAAACAAGAAATGAAGAAACCTAAGAAATATCAAGAGCTGTTCATTGCAAAACCAAGCGTGACTAAGCTTTATTGAGCCAGAATTTGGTTTTTTATAGAGTGTGTGATTTAATACCACTGAGACTGAAACAGGTTGTCAGGCAGAAGATGAAGCAAGCATGAGCTACTTAGCCCTGCTCTTGCAACAGCTCTGTCATAACTGGTGGCGGCATCTGTTCTGGCAGCACTAAAATAAGTATGTGAATAAGGAGGTGACCCAAACAAAATTAGCCATTTCTCCTCCAGTAAAGATATAGTGATATAACTATCTGGTAACAGAGCAAAAAAAATAGTGGCTTTCTTCATTACTTTATTTTCTACTTTCTTTTTATATTTGTATGGCATGTCTGAGAGAGCTCTAAACTCTAGAAAGGATCAAAACAGCTTCCTCCAAATTGACGGAGGAGAAGCAAGAGAGGAACCAGAAAAGCTTGTTCTGTCTACATTTAGATGTTACTAAATGGATAAGATTTGAGAAGTAAAAGTAATAATTTTGTGTCACTTGCTTTATAGTTCCTCTCTTTCATTTGGAATTGTCATTTAGTGATGGTATCCTGTGTCTTCACTCAAAAGACTTCTGTGCTCCCTGTGTGACCATTTGGGACTTGAATAATTTGCTGATTTGAATCTCTCACAATCTAAATCAGGTCTGACCAGGAACTGCTGTGTCTGTGACAGACCCCACCGAAAGTGGCAGGACTATGACTATTTCTGTGACTAGCCCATGTTGCAAAGAAGATGGGGTCCAGCCTCTTTAGGTCTCCTTGTAAGCTTATGCCTTGAACATTTAATGATACTCTGGCTTTCATCCTTGCACAGAGATCATACTATCCTGAAACATAAGCGATCCAGGACATATGACAAGAAAGGCACAGACCATGTATCTTGAGCTCAGCTAGACCTGGCTTGTGTTATCCTGTGACTTGCAGCAATTTTTCCTGTGTTCCACAAAGGAACTTGCAGTCCATGTGCGAGACATGTTTCAAACAACTTTTGAAGATGAAAGTTTTTGAAAAGATGAAGGTGTTCAATTTTTCCTCCCCTTTTGAGCTCTTCACACTGCAAAGACAAAAATCTCTTCCTGGGCTGTGGAATAGTCCATGCTGGGAGAAGAGTGACAAAGGCAAAAATTATGCCACCTTCTGTAAGACAAATAGACATGTGACTTTCATTTACTTACTGATGGAGATGGAGAGTTCTGTCTTCAAAGCTTAAAAGTATAAGAGAAAAAGAAGGAGAAAAAGTGTATAGTGCTATGTGAGGACACCTCAGATTCAGACTCAATGGCATGAAGGAGACCACAAGCAAGATGGACACATGGAACGTTAAATCGGGCAGGGGAAAAAGACAGAAATGTACGGAAACAGTATGGAAAGTGGCCTTTTTCTGTTTTTCTGGTCATCACAGACTTACAGCTCAATTACATGACCCTTTTGGATTTGAAAGCTTGCACTGGGAGTTAGTGGCTGATCCTTTCAGCCTCAGACAGGAACACACATTCTCTGTTTTCACAGTAAAACAGGCAACAATAATAAAATCATCATACTGAGAGGTCATTTTTGTTTTTAGAAGCTCAGAGCAAAATGCATACTGAACCAGCTGAAGTGAAGCCTGTCATTGCAGAGGTGTGTTCATGCCACCTATATTGAGGCTTCTAATTAAAGGAAGAAATTTTTCTTTGACTCTTAAAAAAGCACTAGGTATAATGGAAGGGGACATAAGGCTCCCTTGGAAGGAGCCTACCTGTCCTGTAATTTCATGTTAGGTAAAGGGAATGCCCCCCATGTGATTTAAGTTAGATTTGGTGTGAATAAGATAATAACAGGATGTTATATTTTGAACTGTGGAGCTATTGGAAGTTACAAAGCGTGTATTTTGCTAGGCCACTATAAAGAAAAAAAGTACAGGAACTGGCTTATTTTTCCAAATATGAACTCTTTACCTGAAAAACTTACAGAAAATTGTTTCAGATCTACTGATAGTATATCGCTCAGTGAAGGTTATTATTCAAACACATTGAGCATTTATGTACAGTTCTCTGCTTTCTGTGGGTACTTAAACTCTTGAGAACTGGCTGATGATAGTGCTTTCTGAATAGACAGAGCAAACATGATTTTGTACAGCTTTCTGAAAGTTTAGGATATGGCATAAACAAAAGTGGTAGGTCTTCAAAAATGCTTTTAGCTTTCATCTTTTCATATTGTTAATACATGTTTAATTCCTTTCAATTCCCAGGTCAGATGAATTTGAGATTCTTCTTTCATTTATAGTCATAATTTTCCATTCCATGCTTTTCAGGTGTGTTCTCTTTCAGCAGAGGACTGTTTTCACTGAGGCAGACAGTGGATCACAGTACACAGCCAAGTAGCAACATAAGAACAAGGTTAGGAAGAAGGCAAGGTTGAGGAGGTAGCTCCCAAACACAGTGTCCCATCTTCCAGCAACCTATAGCTCAGAGATTAATCTAGATGTCATTACTTTGTGTTAGTAGTGCTTGATGTATTTCGATTCAGTTAAGGTGTCGAGTCACTTTTGAAATCAAGTATTAGAGTTCTCAGCATCTTGGGACAATGAATCACACTGTTTACCTCTGATTTCTGTGGAAAGTATTCTATTTTTTTATTTACTGCTTGCATTTGATGTCTTCTGCTTTTTGTATATTGAGAAATGATGAACTGCTGTTCCTTATTTCCCTTTATTCATGTTTTTTAAAGTTTTATTTTATTTCCTCACATACAGTTATTTTCCAGTTAGGCTTCAGAGTCTAAATCTATTAAGTTTCCTTTTCAGAGTGTGTTATTTTATTCTGTTGTCTTTCTTTGCAGTTATTTTACTTTAGTTCCACTCAAGCCTTTTGGTGACAGAAGTGGAAGACCAATTTAAAATGTACTGTGGAATTATTCTGTGCTGTAGGGATATTTTTTGCTATGTTCAATATTCCTTTCTTAAAAGATACTTTTCTGAAATTATCTTATTTAACCCATTAAAAACTGTAGTATCTTTTCCATGAGGAATATTAGCTGGTTAAGAATGCATCAGTGTGTATAATCTAGTCAGTGATGGTTTTCCTGTGTGCATTACCTTATCTTTATCAGTAATTTACCTCCCACTGAATTGTTCAGTGACTTACCTCTAGCATGTCCTTTCTTAATCATTTGTTTCCGACTTTTGTATTTAGTAGCCTAAACTTATAATCATGATAAGATATTGTCATCTTACTTTGTTAACCTTCTACAAATTTGTGAATACTTACCAGAGTTAATAATTTATGCTTATGTTGAAAGGTATCAGATTGACCTAGGATGCTTCTGGCATGAAAATGAGTCTTTCACCTTCTGAGTTTATTCTTACTCTGCTTCCTATTTCACATCTAAGAATCTACAAGACAACTTTCTTCCTTTTCTCATGGTACTTATAATCTATATTCTTATATTGACAGGGACTTTGTTAAAAACCCACAGAAAATCCCGAGTAAATGATGCATTAACCAAATAGCTCTGGTCTACAAACTTATTTTGATTAATTCTGGAAACTCCAATGAAGCATGGTCATGACCTCCCTCTATAGAATCTACATTGGTTCATCCTCAAGGTTCCTTATTTGTTTATGTACATAATGATCCATTGCCTTTTTGGGCCACAATTAGCAGGCAGACCAATACAGGATATTGTGATGGACATCAGCTGCCATCAGATGGAATCTTATGAGATGCACTCCTGAGTGCTGAGGGATTTGGTTGATGTAATTGTGAGGCCACTCTTGATCATTTTTGAAAGGTCATGGTGACAGGGGAAGCTTTCTGAGAACTGGAAGAAAGCACCCTCATGAAGTTTTCTGATGATTCAAAGTTGGAAGAGGTGGTTGATGCACCAGAATGTTGCACTGCTATTTAAAGGGACCTTTACAGGGTCGAAAAAGGGACTTCTATGGGCTGGAAAAAGGGACAATCAGGAAACTCATGAAGCTTAACAAATGGAAATGCCAAATCCTGAACCTGAGGAGGAAGAACCCCATCACCATTAGTACAGGCTGGGGCCAATCATCGGAAAAGCAGCTTTGTAGGGAAGTCCCTAGGAATGCTGGTGGACAGGGAGTAAAGCGTGAGTCAGCAATGCACCCTTGCAACAATGGCCGTCATATTCCTGTACTGTGTTAGGCATAGCATTTCCAGCAGTTCAAGGGTGGTGATTCTTCTCTGCTCAGCCCTGGTGAGTCACATCTGGAGTTCCCTGTCCACTGCTGGGCTCCCCAGAAGAAGCAAGATGTGAACACTTTGGAATTCATGTAAGAAAAGTAAACCTTTTGTGCTGTGAGGATGATTGAACAAGGAACAGCTTGCTCAGAGAGGTGTGGAATCTCCATCCTCGGAGACATTCAAAGTTTGACTGTTGCTGCAAGCAACTGACTTCTGTTGTCTGACTTTGAGCAGGGGTTTGGATTACCTCATGAAGATCTCCAGAGATTCCGTCCAACCTCAGTGATTCCATGTTTTCATGTTTCTGTGATTGCTGTAGTTTCTAGCAGTTTTTCCAGTGCAGATGTCAGAAACAGTTGTCAATATTTTACTATCAGAGCCTTTCAAAGATGGATTACTTTTTTACTACGTTCTATTCACTTGGTACTAATAAAATTTCAAGAAATAATTTAACAGCACAGCTTATAATATTTAGATTTTTTTAAATTTTTCCCCCAAACTTTTTGTCATTTCATTTGTCTTTTCGTTTTCTGTATTTTTCTAAAGCATCTTCTGCTAACGCTTTTATCAGAGTCAGATTCTTCAGTCTATTCCAAGTAAAGAAAGCTTCTGTCATCACACATTTTCTAATATCTCTGCAGTTATCACAGGTATAAATGATTTGAAGACCTCTCTTCTTTAAGGACTTCTCTTACACTTTCATTTTCTGGTCCCAGAGTCTATTCACCTCTGATTTTGGAATACTTATTACACATTTATTATTAGTCCTTATGTCATTAGCTTTTATGTGTTCAATTAGGCACTGCAGTCCGTAGACTACCTTGTATTTAAAAGGTTACATCAGCTGTGCATTGTATTTATGGATATCTGAGAGAAAATACTCTTTATCCAACACTGTGTTTTAGGGATATGAAAAAGTTGTACCATTTTTTTGCTTCTCTCTGGTGTTCAGAATTTTTAGATAATGACTTTGACCTCATCAGGACCTTTTGAGGTAATAGATAACCAGAAGGATGTGTATGCCTGGAGAAGAGTGTGTGGGGTCAAGAGGTTCAGTTTCTGTAAGATCTTCAGGGGATAAAGCTAAAGATTTTAAAGGACATTGCAAGACACAAGTGCAGTGATATTGAATGTTAACGAACACAGCTGCATCTGTTGGATGGTCCCTGTCCTAGCTTCTGGCTGTGAATTATGGTCTAAGTAATGTTTGGTTTATCTTCTTTAGGTCATTAGGAGTTCTTTGTGTGCACTATTATTTTTAGTAGCTGTTCATTGTCACTTCATCAGAGTTCTCAATCTTTAAATAATACCTTTTCTTTTCGTATTCATATATGCGTTTGCATTCTTGATGCATTTTTATTTGTATACTTATAGGCATTTTTTTTGCATCCATCAGATTGAGAACCCTCATTCAATATTTAATTAAGAATGAAATTATTTTGAATTGAATTTTGAGGTTTTTAAAAACGTAATTCCCTTCAATATTGTGACCAAGAAAGGAGTAGGAAAACATGAGGAAGTGAGAGACAGCACATTTTTAGATCGTATTGAACAAAAAAGCAACTGTGCCCATAAATAGAGTGAAAAATATCTTGAATGGAGAAATTTTTGGCGCTTAAAATTAATTTCTGTGAAAATGAAATAAAGATACAGTCTATAAGAAGCATAGTTACTGATCATATATATTAAAAATATCAGTATTTCTTTGGATAGTGTTTGCCAGAAATTCAGTTGTTCATAAAAATTCCTGTATTGTTTTTCATCATTTCATGGTAATTCCAGTGGGATATTACCTGATTTAAAGGAGCATATTTTGTTTAACTTACTTAGTTTCATGTGGAATATAGATAATATACTATTTGAATTCAGACTGATTGCTTGTGTTACTGTCCATAAGATAAATCTGCCACTACAGAAGTGTTTTTGTCTCCAAGACGGAGAAGATTTTGTTCTTCAAGTAGCTCCATATGCTAGCTAAAGTCAAGACCTATGGAAAAAAGACTGTTTGGAAAATGATGTGGAGTCATACAAGCTGCTGAAGAGCATGTCTACTTTAGCGCTTCTGTCTTTCTATTCCGTGGTAAATTCAGAGGCACTGCCAACTGCGGCAAATTTTTGCCACAGAAGGGTTTGTGGATCAATACCAAATGTAGCTCCACCTTTTCATCAACCAGCGAGAAATTTGAAGTTGGGTAAACCAGGCATAATTTTCCAGAGAAATAGATCAATTTCATATTATGCTACATCGCTGATAGAGAATTTTGACTATAATAAGGTTTTATATTAAAATCTCAAATCTAAATTTTTATTCCTAAAAATGAGTATGAACCTTGAAATAAGAAACTGTTCAGAGGATGGCTATGTTGTCCCCCTGCCTTAGTAAATGGGAAATGAGTTCCATGGCTCTGAAATGAACAGACCTTTACAGATTAGAGTCAATACCCTGAATTCTACAGGAGAGATACCACCGGTAATTGCACAGGTGAAGAACAACTGAAATATATTCATGGATATGTATCACACTAAGCAGGGTGTATATGAAGGGTTTTTTCACATTACTTTGGGACTTTGGACCCCTGTATATAACAGTCTTAAGATCAGTACTGTTCTAATTCAAAATTCAATGCAACACAAATCTGGGTTAATTTAAACAGATATATAAACAACAGCCTTGTCTATAAACCAGCAAAAGGTGTTAGAATCAAATAATTCAATAGAAAAAAAAGTGCTCCAACTGAACAGAAGTGGAAAGGGTTATACAAAATTCCTGATATACCTGAAATTCTAGAATTATAGAAAAGATCAAAATTGGAGAGATAATTTGCGGCTTTATTATTGACTGGAAATAACTGCTAGTCATATTTTTTTAGGATATGAAGAGTGTATTTTCTGCTTGTCAGGCAGGCTGTTCTCAGAAGAGAATGTAATCTGTAATAAGACAACTTTTTACTTTCACCTCTTCAGTCAAGGCTGTGTTTGTATTTACACAGAAACTGCTCTTCAAATTCATTTTGAAAGCTTAAAAAAATTGAGACTGAATTTTGCCAATGGTTAGTCCTTTGTATAAAAAATTAGTCTTTCTAATGAGGTCAGCTTTGGTCACAGTGATTTTTTAGAAGCAACAGACCATATTCTAGTTCATCAAAACTTCATTATATTCCAGTTCCTAAAAGTGACAAGAAAAAATAGCATTGTAATCTAAGATGTCAAGGAAATAATCCATTTATGTGCTTCTTAAGGCCTTAGTGAAGTGGTGCTGTGCTGTGCTGCATCTTCTTATTTATTACATCTGGCAATATATTGGATCCAACTTTTACAGCAGGAATAATCCACAGCTAAGAACAAAGTCCTATTATCTTTATCAGAGGTACTGAAAGTTATCTTATAATTGAGAGCTTCTTTAGGTTCTTGGGGCTGTGTGGCATCTGCCTCCTTCATGGATGTTCAGAGATGAGGAAGGATAAAGAAGTCTTGAAAAGCATTTCCAATGTCATCTGTCACAAGATCTATACAACGTAAGAGGGCAATGTGCACTCCATGGCACGTGTTCCCCTGAACGTTTTCAAAACTCATCAGAGTTTTGGCTGTGTTTTCTACTGAGATTGGTCAGGAGGCTTTCAGTCTTGCAGTTTTAGCTTTGTTTCGTGATTAAATTCTGCTTATAACCCCCCTCAGTCCTCTTTTTAGGCCTGTCACTCAGGTACTATAATGATCAATAGGAGGGAAAAAATGCAAGCTGTATTTCAGTGTGCAAAGTACGGAATGCAGGAAAACTGAAATCTCTCTGTGTCCTACACCCTGAATTCTTTAAGAGTGTTATTACACCTGAGACCTGCTTTTCCACTTCAAAGGAGGCTCTAAAGTGATCATTAATGTTCCCTTGGTATAACCTTAGCATTCTGATGAAATTCTATCCCAGATAATTGTGTTCTGCCTTCCCAAATTCTCTGTGCTATTTCAGTGGGATATGAGACTCTTTTCTCACTATCTGTTCTTAGCTGTAGTGAGCAATTGTTGTCTAGAGGCAAAACTACAGTGAGTGAGCAATCTGCTTACATTGTCTCTCCATTTATTTCCTGAGGGAATGTTGATTCTTAATTTAATATTTTTAAAACTCTATAAGAGCAATTGTAGTAAGAATTGGACAAAACATTGCTTTCTTTGCTGTTTCCATGGGACTGATACTTTGCTAAAAGCTTTTTGTTTCCCTGTTATTTCCATACAGAGTCACAGAATATTCTGAGTTGGAAGGGACCCACAAAGATCATTGAGTCCAGCTTTTAAGTGAATGACCCATAGAGAAATCAAGCCCACAACCTTGATGTTTCCAGCATCGTGCTCTAACCAACTGACCTGAGCTCAGAGTGCATAAAATAGTATAACATTTTAAAGAAGCTGTTTATTAAGTATGTTTATTTTATGAGAATTATAAGATGTAAATCAGTCCTATTTCTTCTGTTTCCCAGAAGTAGACTTGCCTTGCTCCATAAGGCAGAAATAGGAGATGATCAAGTGAATGTACAGGAAGAAGGAGGAAATAAGGGCTGTACATAAAGTGAGAAAATTAAACTAAATGAAATTTCCTTTACCTTTCTGAGATGTAATGTGAAACATATAGTTGTATGCAGAATGACAATTTTTCTGCTATTATGCCCTCTTGATCATATTGTTTAACTTGTTCAACAAAAATAAAGATGTTTTCTCTAAATGCAATATTGAATTTGCTTTAGTGGAATGCTAATGAAATATAGCAGCAAGAGAACAATTTATTTCTTGCTGAGTTATGAACCTCCTTGTTTTTTGACAAACGATAGTAAAAGTCTATGGACGTATCCCACATGATAACAACTTCTTTATTGAGAGTAACTCCTTCAATAATATATTTAGATATAAGAAGTGGAATTTGGCTATCTATGTTAACTAATATACTGCCTCAGTTTAATGAGACAGAAGTGTTTTGCTAAGAAGGATGAGTTATGAGGAAGACCAAAACTCCTCCCTCTAAGCAATTGTAAAGCCAAAATTAAGAGGCTCCAATTGAGAAAGTGTGGAGAAAAGAAAAATAACAACCCTCTATTAAAGGATGTATGTGTATTGGCAGAGCAACAAAAGAACACAAAACAAAACCCCGACTTAACAATAATCCTATACCCAAAAATCCCTTTCAATGAAAAGTGAACAGTTCAGCTTGTGCCTTTGGTGCAACTCTAACCACAGTCAGCAGGAGGCGCTGTTGGATCTCTGGAGGTGCAGAGCCTGCAGTGCTCGGGGTTGGCCGATAGGGGGCGCTGTTGGGCTCTGGCAGTTGCCACGTGGAGGCCCCGGGTGTGTTGGGGCAGCCGAAATTGAGCCCTTCCCTCCCCCTCACTGGGAAGGGGAAAAAGAACAAAGAAGGGTTCTTCCCAGTGGGAACTCACACTGTCTGCAGCTGGCCGTGTGACTGCCCCTTCCTTCACTGATGTGCACAAAAAACCTCTACCAAAAACACGGGAGCTGGGGAAGGGAAAACAAAGGCTGCTCTCTCTCTTCCCAAATAGTTTCTCTCTGATGAAGTCCAAGCAGGTCCACCCGGGCGGGGCGGGGGCAGAAAACAGGGTNAAAACATGGGAGCGGGGGAGGGAAAACAAAGGCTGCTCTCTCTCTTCCCAAATAGTTTCTCTCTGATGAAGTCCAAGCAGGTCCACCTGGGCGGGGCGGGGGCAGAAAACAGGGTGCCAGCAAGGCAGGCAGCCAGGCTGAGAACAAAGCAGCCTCCCCGCTTTTCCAACGCACAACTTCCCTCCGTTTCTGCAACCACAAACTGTGTCTTCTTCCCCCGACTCCAGGAGAGGGAAAAAAAAAACCAAAGAAAAGAGTCTCCTGGCCCCTCCCTAGGCCATTAGCCTGAAATGTCAATCTACTGGCCAGTTCTTTTGTGTAAGTCAAATACCCAAGGCAAAACCAGCCTGCCCATTCAAACATCTCTCCAATATAGGGGGCAGGGGGAAGGGAAAAATTCCATGTTTAGTTTTTTAGAACAGGTGAACCCATGACATATGAATAATTTTTTGCTGCAGTCCTCCTATGGACAGTGATCTTTGCTATAACTATCTTCTTTGAGAGTAAAGGCAGAAATCTGTTGAATCCCAATGTTAATATATCATGTTGTCTATTCATATTACGCTGGTTTCTGCAGCTATTGAAGTAATTTCGGCAGTTACAGGGTAATGGGAGCTTAATTAATGCTTTGTATACTGTCACCTACAACTGGAAAGTACTGTCAGTGTCAGGTAGGGCAACTCCTATCACAGCATGAAAATTTATGCCTGGAATAGATTACTAGGTCATAGTACACTATCCAGTCAAACTTCCTGTGTACTACGTGGTATTGCATTTTATACAGAAATTAGATTAGAAGGCATCAAAAACTGACCTGCAGAGTCTGTTAGTTTTTTGGGGAAATCCTGTCCAGTGCTTAATCACCCCGATTATAAAATAAAATCCTTATTCCTTGTTTCACTTATTTTAGCTGCAGTTGACAGCTTGTTCCAATAACCTAAGTGTCCCCTTCATATCTGGTGCTCTTTTTCAACTAAGGTGCTAAGTACTTGACTATTTTCATGGAGTTTTATTTATATTATTTGAAAATTCTGCCGTTTAAAAAAATTATTCTAAATCACTAGATACAGTTTAAAAATTTTAATGGAAAAATGTTCCTTTTTGTAAAACTAAAACTTTCAAAAACCCCATTTTTAAATCAAATGTTATCAGACTGTAACAGAAGAATCAACATGATAGCTGATAAACTTCTGATTTGAGCTTCAGATACTGTCTGTGGTGTGCATACCGAATGACAAGTTGTTTTGTCATATTTTTATTTTGGTTTATTTTCTCTTTTGTGAGGTAGATTTGTGCAGAACTTCCTTTCTATGCAGTTGTTTGCCATTTTTATTTCCACCTTAATTCAATGTTTAAAATACTGATAATTTAGCTGAGAAGGATTTTGACTTCCCAGGTATGTTCTTTTCAGAATATTCAAGTCTTATTCTTACGAAACAGAAGTAAAATCACCTCGGTTCTTTTTTTGATAGTCTTTGTTTTTGCAAGTAACAATTGTATTAAACCCTTTTTGCCTCACGGTGGCTCCTTGGGACCTGGCTATTTATTATAACTCCCACACAGTTTCTGCAGTTTTTGTTCCCAAATGAGGCCTCCATTCCTTGTTTCTTGCTGTAAATATTTACATTTAGATGTATTGAATCAAAGCTTTTGTAAAGACCCCTTTAACCAAGGAATCTATGTTATGTTTTGCATGTTATTTTGTAAGCAAGACCTTTATATTCCAGTCTGAGCATCAGTAGTTGAGTAATATTAAATCTAAATGTTATTAGAAAATTGATGAGTCTCATAGACACTCCTTTCAAGCTTGCCTAATGGGTCAATTTTTAATCTTCTTATTATGCACTTGCACTGCTAATTCAAATGTCTTTATTAGTCCTAGATTCTTATACTTCTACAGTAAGAACATTTAAACAAATTCGCCATTTCATCCAATGATTAAGTCAATTTTGCTTGACAAGATCGATTTCCTGGAAGACAATTAAAAATTGAATTATTTGCTTCCTGTAACAGGTTTTCCAAGAGTTGGTCTCATTTAATACCAGTTATTCCTGTCATCCTCTTTGTCTTTTGTGACATTGGCACAATTCTCTGGCAATATTTTGGCATTTCCTTGGAGTTCCAGATTTATTTGAAGGAACATATGCAGACCAGATATTGTCCACTGGTTTGAAAGTTTGGCTATCACTATTAAATGCTGATTAACAACCTCTTTAGCTATTGTTGTGAAGTCTTCCACATTCATCAATTTTTACATTATCCTACTTCTTCCCAAATGAAAAATAGAAATATTTATTGAACACTTCAATCTGCTCATTGGTTGTTGATGTTGTTACTATCATTAACATTTTCATCTGATAATGAATAAAAAATATTTCTAGATTTATCTTTTCAATATGCTAAAAGCACTTTTTTTTTGTCTTTTGTATTGCCAGAAATTGGTTTTCCCCAATGTACTTATTATCCTTTGTCACTTCTATATTCTTCATAACTTCTAATTTACTTTGATTTCCATTTTCTCTTTTCCTCCTTATTTTATTTCTAATTGTTTTCTTATTTCCAGTTGCTGCATTACCTTTTCTGCTGAAACCAGAGTGGGCTTTCAGACAAAGTTGAATTCTTTATACCTACAGTGAATAAAAATAGGGTATGCTAGAGACCTGGAGGAAAACTGGCATAATTCAGTTAAATTCAGGAGTGTGGTCTGTAAAGAATCACTTTGAATCACTTGAAGTAGAGTGAAGCTGTGTTTGTCAAGATTGGAAAAAACAGAACCCTGAAAGGGGTACGTGTGTCTACGGATTGTGAGGAAAGCCTGTACCTTAAAGACACTTGTCAGGAAAAACTAGGAAGAGTGTAGACTACCTGGATTTGAGGACAGTATTATTGGATCTGAGTGGGCAGTAGACAAAAAAAGAAGCTTTCTGAGATAATAAAGGCTGAGGAAGCGATTATTGAAGAAATCAGCAAACTCTGCTTAGTCATGTTTAAATCACACAAACGAGGAGACAGAAAGTGTCAGAAGGTCTGGCAGAGATTTGAGTTTGAATATAAGGTGGCAAATCTAATAGAAGAAATGAATCTCCACATCCTAGCAAAGAGATTTCGAAAGTTGTGCTTGCAATGGAGATCATAAGTGAAAAAGAAGGCACAGAGGGTAAGAATGGGGTAAAATGGGGTAAGAATACAGATTTGTGGTTTATAATAAACAACTGCCATTGAATTTCTTTCATTGTTTCAATGAGACAAAATTAGCCATGTCCATTGTCCATCTGGTTATAGAAATTGGAACTGTATGAATGAACATGTGAAGTCGTTATATCTTGTATCCTGAAGAAGTCTAGGATAAGTTTCTGTGACTTTCACTATTTCCTGAAAAAATAGGATCAGAAACAGCTGGTGAACAATTAAATAGAGATAATTTGGGAAACATTGCTATTAACACTTTATTTTATTCAAAAAATTATACATATGAACACATTTTTGTCTTGATCTCAGTGTGCGAGGAATTTTTTCAAACTATTGTCTCATGATTGAAATGGTGCATTTTCCAATCTGCAGAGAAAGGGAAGGGATGCAGTCAGATTCTCTTGTCATCTGATATCAGAAGCCCAGGGAAGAGGTCTGTAAACACTGTCTTTCCTCCATCAGAAAATAGTCTGTGCCTTTGAAAAAAAGGAGGAAGGTCTGGTGAAAGTGGCCAACCTGGTTGTAAATGTCTGTAGCCAGTTGTGCAAAATGCCTAATATGATTAATCTTGTCTCAGTCACCTTTACCTGCTCAGGTCCTCTATTTGCAGTGAGATACAGATCAAGTTTAACTTCTGAAGCTGTAATGGAGTGCTTTTGGTTCACTGTATGCTGCCCCATGAAGAAGACAGCATGTGAATATGCAAGGTAATGATTTTAAAGTTGATTTTCATAAGTAAAATTTTGCTTGGAGAATATCTGCACCAATCTAATCAAAACTGATGAAACAAGTTCATTCTCTAAAGTGACTGCTGTGATTATTATTTTCCCTAACCTACAAGTTTCAATTAGTGATTTGGTTTGTTCCCCTTGGTGTAAGACAAATAACAGGAATAAGTTATTACTTATGTTGTACAGATTAAAACAATCAAATATAGTAATGTTGCTACCAGGTGTTTTAGCATTATTGAGCTAGTTCCCACTAGACCTATTCAAACCATGCTGAGGATCTGAAGCTCACAGTAGTGGGGGGCAGAAATGTCTATCATTCCATCGCTTTGGCACCCACCTTTGGTGATGTAACCATCACTACTAAACTTACACCTCTGTCCCAAGCACGGGACATCAGGCAAAGTTCATACAGATATAAAAACACAAGCCAAATTTTTTCACTGGCAAAATTATTTCTATGGTTTGTATACAAAATGTTATAACAAATATGTTGCAAATATTAATAAAGGCTTCCATAACCTTTTCTGAATTTTTTTTTTTTTTTTTTTTTTTTTAAAACAAAGCATTTTCAAATAT
>VXAY01012530.1:6004295-6073334 GCA_013399855.1 Oxyruncus cristatus
TTTTTTTTTTAAGACTAAGCATTTGCTAAGTATTTTACATCAAAACCTGCCATTAGAATATATAGCTCAGGATTTCAGTTTGTTGCTTTTTCTTTACATCAGCAACAATTTGTAATGCCTTGGATCAATTTCTAGTTCCAGAATGCAGTGTATTCCAAACTAGTTCTTTCCTGAATTGTTTTGAAAAGTATTATCTGCTAATCATAACAATGAAAGTAATGTCCTCCTATTATTGCACCTTGGTATTAAAAATCAAAGATGGGGAATGTTGATTCAGACATCATGTGCATTACTGTTCTCACTGTCATGTAATTTGATCTGCTGAAAACAATGTTATGCTGCTCTAAAGTGTAATCAAGAATGGTGCAAGTCAGTCGTCAATAGTTTCCTCAAGTTTAATCCATCTATAAGGTCCTACTACTTAATAAAAAGAGAATCTTTCCAAAGTGGTATTAACTGCTGTACACCTTGAGTTCTTTTGTAAGTTATATAAGAGAACATCAGGGTAAAATGACTTAATTTTCATTTGTCCTGATAATGAAATTGTAGAACTTCGCTTTAAATTTGCCTCATTTTAGGTACACGTTGCATAATAATAATATATCCTGATAGCCATTATTCTTCATGCAATCAATTTGCTATTACAGTGATTATTTGATTTGAAAATAGGAAGATATATCTTTATAATGATATTATGTGGTGGAAGCCAATGGTATTTGTTTTAGGTGAAGCATGTGAAGGCATGAAAATCAGGTAATAATTACTTTTTGTAGAAACAGTAGTTTTTGTTCATGGGAACTATTCTACAGGAAATGTCTGTGTCTTGATAAGCATGGGCTTGCAAGTGAGTGGAGGATATTTAAGTTTTAGAATCATTCTGTCTACTGAAAATAAATACTATTGTATCAGTATTTCAGTGTGACTACTGAGCATAAAAATGTTTTGACTCAATGTTGCAATTGATTGTGGGACCAGTTCTTACTAGGCAAAAATTTACTATTTTTAGTCCACTATTTTTACATACAGACAAGGCTTTTTCACGTTGCCTGATCATTACTTTTGTTAACTATTGTTTGAATTTTTTTAGTTTTGTTTAAAATTTGAATTTTTCATAAGGAGCAATGCTAATAGATTAATTAACAGGTAATTACAAACATTTTAAAGAAAAGATCCTCCACATTCTAGTTACTTGAAATGTATCTATGTCTGATTCCAGGAAAGTCTCTGAAGTTAGGGCTTTTTTGTTTTGCTTGGTCTAAGTGATAGAACAGGAAAAGAGGTATGGATATCAGACTCTTTATTTCCCATATATCATGTAGTTTTGTTCATAATACCTAATAATTCAAAGTTGAGGTTATGACTAGAAAATCACTTTTTGCTTGCTTCCTGCATATGCTGTTGCATGTATTGCATGCATAATATGCAAAGTTATAGTTATATTCTGTGTAGCCACCAAGAATAGTATATATGTGTGTGCATATGTAAACAGTCAAGTGTACAGACATATACAAATATACGAAAACCTAATTGATATATATATATATATGCACATAGGTACAGACATACATATCTTTGGCTTGTAGTACATGACTAATCACTTTGACTTCCATTAGGAGCTCAGGCAATCATCTTTGCATTTTCACCCTATAGGACACAACAAATGCTAACAAAAGAAAAACGGGCAATTCAAAACCAATTCATGCCTTAGCTGTTGCTCACCCTATATTCAATTATCTTCTCTGTATAAATCAACCATTATAGCACAGAATGTGTTAGGAGACTACATATAAGGACATGTACCATCCCAAATAGCACTGAAATGATACTACCATTAACCTAAAGGAAGTAATTCCTTCTGAATGAAAAGCTATTCTGTCAGTCCTTGGCAGACCATACACAATTTGAAACACACCTTTGAAAGAATATATTGCTAGAGGGAAGGAGAACCATTAAATAATTAAAATATATGTTAAAAAGCGTATCTATGTTTTATGGTAGTATAAACTGTGAGGGATCAAACTGGAGTGTTTAGATTTTGAAAAAGTGACAGCAATGCTGACACGTTGAAGCTCCTGTTTTTTCACTGATACTGTAATAAATCACCTTCCCCATTAAAAAAAAAGCCTTGAGAACTGCCACACCTGTAAATTCACTGTAGGCAGTAGAATAAAATCATTTATCTTCCCACGTAGATAAAAAATCCAATTAGGACCAATCAGGCTGTGGTGGCACATTAAAAATGCTCCAGTTTTACCTTGGATCATCACAAATGTTCTTTTAAGATAGAAGAAAGCAAAAAGGAGATATTGAAAGGCAACCATTGGAAGTACACCTACAGTGAAATTCCAAGGTATGTATTTTGACGTTATGTTTACTTCATCTTCTCATTATTACCTTGGCCTGCCCTTATTTAATATGACTCTTTTCCCTACTTCTCTTTTCTCAGGCAGACAAAAAGGTCTTCACTGAGAAATCTTAGAGTAGTCTATGCTTGTCCTCTGAGATATCACCTTTCTTCCTCCTAGGAAAAAACTATCTCCAAAAGCATTACAAAATGGTTTTTATCTAGATCTATAAAGAGTGTTAACTCAAAGTTAGTCAGATTACTTTGGCATTCTTTTATTAATCAGGTGATTGGACCAGATTCAGCTTTGAATTAGTTGCAAAGATGAGAATAAAAGTGGTAGCCCTGGCTTGCAGATTTCAGACAACCGTGCACCACATCTTTCAAAAAGATGAGGTTGATCAAAAGTGAAGTTTTGACTCCAGTTTGTTTTACAGAACTACATTCTTCTGTAGGTTAGAGATTTAGTCATAAATATTGACTCCAGTTTGTTTTACAGAACTACATTCTTCTGTAGGTTAGAGATTTAGTCATAAATAGTTTATGACTGTTAATTTTTCTCCGAGCACCCTTTTATTTCAATATGTCCTTTTGATGTGTTTACCCTCCTGTCTGCTTGCCTGGGATTGCTTCTTCATATTATTTTAGAGTCTTTTTGTAAGATGATCTCTNACTACATTCTTCTGTAGGTTAGAGATTTAGTCATAAATATTGACTCCAGTTTGTTTTACAGAACTACATTCTTCTGTAGGTTAGAGATTTAGTCATAAATAGTTTATGACTGTTAATTTTTCTCCGAGCACCCTTTTATTTCAATATGTCCTTTTGATGTGTTTACCCTCCTGTCTGCTTGCCTGGGATTGCTTCTTCATATTATTTTAGAGTCTTTTTGTAAGATGATCTCTTCATGTCTTCCCTCCATCTAGGTAGTTTATGGTCACTGCTGTAAATAATTTTTTTTTTTTTGTAAATGAAGGACTAATGTGCTGCAAGAATTTGTTGTGCATTGTCATGAGTTTTTGGACAATGAGGTTACACTTCCTTATCTCTGTTCATTATGTAGCTTCTTTTGTGGATACATTGTAAGCTGTTAGCTGATGAGTCTTTCTCCTCCTCTCTTGTCTCCACTAAACTTACATTTTTTACATCAGTGAAACTCATGTGACCCAGTGTTTTGCACTGTCATTTTACCCTGTCCTGACACATCCCTTTCATAGTCTGAAATGTTTGTTGTTTTCTGGAATGAGAAGATAAAAATCCACTTTGCTAGGACATTACCCTAGGTGTTAACAGAGACTAGACTACTAGGTCCTTCTTTCAGAGTGTTCATGTGTTTCAGCTGTATCTTCCACAGTCCTTTTTGAAGCATGTGGTGTCTGTTGTTAAATTCTGCAGAGAGCTATATGAGATGACACTCCCCTTGACACTTTCAGTAAATAAGAGGAAGATAAATCAGAGACCATGACTGGGATTATGGACTAGTTAGCTAATCAGATTTTTTTTTGCATTGTCAACTCTAAGGTACTTCCAAGACAGTACCGTATTTTTGGAACAGGAACCATAAATATTGGACAATAAAGCACTTAGGGCTTTTGGGGTCTCCAGAATAGGTGTGAATGATCAGGGTTTAAACGATTTTGGATTTGAAACTATGTGCCTATACTGTGCTTAACTTTCCCTGTAGATATTTTGTTACAGTCTATTTTGTATTTCAGCATCACATTCTATGCCTCAGTTCTCCATCCTTAAAAGACTGAAGAGCCTCCTGTACATAACAGAATTGTTACAGAGAGAAATTAATTCCAGACTATGTAGTACTTAAAAAATTATAGAAGATGTAGAAAACCCTTTATATCCAGAAGTGAACTGGAATACAGTCCCTATTGTATCTGAATGCTCAGTCCACCAGGCATTTTCCCAGCAGTGGGTTTGGATCTTCTTTTTACATCTATTTCAGGCAAAGTCAGGATAATTTTGATTTGTGTTTAATGGTTCATTGCTTATTAATCAAAATTCTTATGTGACCTTTTATTTCTAACAGAAATTTATGCTTGATGCAGACACAAAGAAGTCAGAGAAGAGAAGAGAAAAGGGTCTATTCAGGCCCCACTTCTGGTACAAGCGTGAGGTAAATGCCTCACGTGTTTTCAATATGCCTGAAAACACACTATCAGGTTGATTCACAACGACTGGTGAGATTCTTTTCTCATGAGAAGTTAAGAAATTGCCTTATAAAGCACCAAGTATGCTGCCTCTTGATACTCAGTCCCAAACATCAGCACAGTCCCTTCTTCAACAAAAATTTATGTAAACATAAAGTCAGTACTTTAATACTGTGCTGATACACAGCACTCTGTAGAATTTGCACAATAGTGAGACCTGTTGCTATATGTAACGTTTTACAGTCTTCAAATCCAAGAGCCAATCACAACCATGTTGGTGTTGTTTGGTATATCTCTGAGGATATCAATTAATCTGGGTATCATTTAGCATGTGCTATCGGTATTATTAAATATGCAGATTTATTAATATTTCAGTGCATCATTTAGTTGGATGTTTAAAAAAAGATTTTATGAATCTATTATTTAAATGAGATAAAGGATTTTATGGTTCTTTATGCAGAAAATATATCTCATCTCTCTTACTTTATTATCTCATTTGGTTTTAGATGAAGGATGTCAGATTGCATAATGAGGGAACGAGATCTCATTTTCACGAAGGCTGCTCAAACTTAATGCATGGCTTTCAAGCTCCACTGTTCTTCTAAGTAATAAGACTCTATATGTCATACTTTTTTGCTTGTGAAATGTGGAGTAGCGCATTGTGAAGCTTCTATTTCTAAGGTGCTCAACTGCCTGTGATATTATTAATTGAAAAGACTACAGTATATTATGGTTTACTGGTTTACAGTTTCTTCTTCTTTTTAGTATGCATAGGATTGTTCCTTCAGGGCTTTTGGAAGAAAGAAAACAAATATGTGGTCAAAGAATATCTAGCAATGACACATCATTGATATTCTTTTATGTACAAGGTGTGCTTTTCAAACACTTTCTAAAAACCTAATTGCAAGTGAAAATGGATTTCAGAAGTAAAACAGAGTCAGCAACCAAACAATTTTTAAGGTATTACTTGATTTAAATTTTATGCACACCACCTGTCTCTAGTGATCAGCTTCCACTAGTGTTGTCATCCTTGGGTTCTTCAGGCTTTTTCTTGGAGCATCTAACTTTTTTTGTTAGCAAGCATGTGTGGCTTGCTTTGAAACACTCAGATTGCATCTCATGATTCATAAACCAATGGTGGCTAGATTCATTTGAGTATTTAATGAAATCATATGAAATTATCTAAGTCTAATGAAGAATAAACTATCAGCCAAAATCTGGAATAGTGCCAAGACAGAAGCTCTAATTTTCTGGCTTTACTTGCCGGGTCAGGGCTGACAAGGTCAAACCTCACATGCACAACTAAGTGAAAATTAAAATAGTGCTGTTTACAATAATTTCTGGTGACATATTTAAGAATTTTAAATTGCCCTAGGAATATGAAGTCAAGATATTTAAAGACTATTCAGCCACAATTAATGGAATTTTAATTGGAGTAATAGTCACAGTGGGTCATAGACTTAGAAAAATAATTTCTGAAATGCAAGATAAGTAGAATAGCAGATATTTAATACTTATGGGAAAGTCAGGCTTTCTTATTTACTCCTTCCCCCAACCTGAGGGTGAAGAAAAGCTAGTTAAGATTTCTACAGGCATTATGGAAGCTTTTGGGACCCTCAGGAAGGAGATAATATGCAGAACTGTGGTGCTAATCAGGGTAATGTGAGAACAGAATTGCTGGGAGGCTGAGTTCACAGGATAAATATGGGTATATCAAGAAAGTATAATTTATTGCTTAACAGAGAAATTGGTTTGTTTTGGTCCAAGAAATCAGCAGAAATTATTCCTTAATTTTTCACTGTGATGTAGAGTGTTGTGAATATTCAGATGACTGACCATATATAATTAAGCATGAAATCCCTGAGTTCATTTATTTTGTTGATTGCAGAGGGAACATTTCATTTCTTATCTGTGAGAAGTTGTGAATGTTCTTCACACCCTTATTCTCTCAACTTAGCATTTTGACTTTTTCACTGCCATTTTTATATATTTTAAGGTGAACATACCAAGCAACAATTTGTCCTTACTATGGCACTGCTCACTTTGTAAACAAACTTGAGTCACTGGTCGCCTGTTCAGCAAAGTTAGTACTAGTTCTAGAGTCCAACCTACAGAGATAATTGTAGTAAATTGCAAGTACATGTAAAAATTAGTGGAAGGCTTTAAATCTGAATTTTGTAAAATTTGGAAACACATTATTAGTGCAGATGGCAATAAAACAAAAGATATAAATAATCTAAAGGTCTTTCATCGTTGCACACCACATTTATTGGACTATTCTGCCTACAATAGATCTCCAGATGGTTCCCATAAATAGTTATATTTAATAGCTAACTTAAGTACCAGATAGAAACTTCAAAATGAGCTGATGAAATCACTCAAGGCAAATCTGACTAGCTGATGTATATGGCATTTGTCATTCCAATATAGATCTTTATTGCTATTGTTGTATTAATTTTAAATATTGTATTTTTAATGGCATGTAAAGAAACTTCAGTGAACATTACTCAATAATTGAAGACTGATTATTTTATTAGTAGTTTTTATGAAGGAGGAATTACTTTTTTAGTGAGTCTGGGATTGATTTAACTCTCACAAAACTAATGTAATGCATACTCCAGAATTCTCTGATCCGACATTTCTGCAGGTATCTCTGTGCACATTCCTGAGACAGAACAAAACTAAGTCTGAGGAATCAGCCCAACATTTTGGTATGCGTACATAAATAAATTGATCCTTATCAAAATACCAAAATGAATTATTGGAGAACAGGATTTTAATTTCCACATGACAGTTTAATTCTCAGTAATACTGCTAATGAAATTCCTGAATTTCTTATTGATACCTTAGTTAAAAACTATCTTTGAACTCACAGAAATGTAATGTTCTATGCAGTGTATTATTTCATTAGCTAAGAATCGCCCTGGATACTCTTTACATGCTTGACTACAAGGACACACTCCTGTCTCACGGACAGTTGTCCATCAGGATCCCCAGGTCCTTCTTTGCAGAGCTGCTTTCCAGCAGTTTGGCCACCAGTCTGTGCTGGTGCAGGGGGTTGTCCTTCCTCATATGAAGTACGTTGCATTTGCCTTTGCTGAACTTCAGACTGTTCTGCTCTGCCCGTCTCTCGAACCTGTCAAGGTCCTTCTGAAGGTCTGCACAGACTTCTGGGGTATCGTCCACTCCTCCCAGCTTTGTGTCATCGGTGAACTTGCTGAGGAGGCATCTCTCCTTTCATCCAAGTCATTGATGAAGAAGTTAAACAACACTGGGCCCACTATTGAACCTTGGGGGACCCCACTAGTCATAGACCTCCAACTAGATCTTCATGCAAAAGGCCCTGAGACAGACTATTTGTTTGCACTTCCAAAGCTGTTCGTGTGGGGAAGATTTTGGATATTCTTAGTGTTACATTCTGGTTATCTTTGTCAAACTCATACAAACAGGATTTGTTCGGAGGATTGAGTTAAAAGGTGATTAGTATTAGGTGAATGTTTTATTTATGCTGTTGATGTAAACAAGTCTGATCTTTATGTAAACAGCATATGCACAGGATCAACTTCCAAGTATGTTTAGATTTACAGGATACAAAACTGTGTCTCTGCCACATGATAATATCAGATTTTCCTCCTTAAGCTTGACTAAAACATACTTGTACATTCATTGAAAAAGAATATAGGGGATACAAGACAGCTATGAAAATGACTGAACTGAAATGACTTTGACCATTATAAAAAACTGACAAAATAGCAAATGGGAATAAAACATGCAGTGTAAACAATCACAGCTTTGCAGCACATCTATTGAGGTAATCTGGTGCAAAAAGATTTTTAAGACCCTCTTTATTCCCTTACAATTGTCTGCTCATATTTTATTTCCTCGGTATTTTTGCAATTGGTCTACCTGACATTATCAACACTGCTTAGAATTTCCCACGGTTTATTTAAGTAAGAACTTGACATTTATTTTCACAGGCTAAAGACAGAGGTAGGTATCCAAATGTCTCTTAATATTCAAGCTGGTCATCTGGCCTGGATAAATATCCAATAGGTTCACGTTATTTCCTTCTGCCATTTCTTGAGAAGATTTGATCAGAACACATGAAAACTCACAGAATGAGAATAGACCCGTCTTTTAAGTGCATACATATCAGCTTTGTGTTCTTCAAATTTCAACCATAAAGCAAAAATATATTTTGTAGAAATAGTCCACAAAAGCTTCAATACTGAGGTTCAGTTAACACCACTATTAATCCAATACCAAAATTTATGTTGATGAAAAGCAAGAGCCTTTGTATTTCCACTGTTATGGCTTCACACAAAAATGTCAAAGGTGAAGCACTGTGCCAGTGCCATTTTTTCTCTGAAGTTTTTCCTTAACCTCCCTTGGAATTATTTTTATTTTTTATAATTTTAAAAATTCAAGCTTAGTTTTCTTGATTTTTTGTTTTGTTTTCAAATTGGTAAGTTTTTCATATCCAAAGTTGACTACATAAATATGTTTCTAGGGTTAAAAAAACAATTTTTAAGAGTAAAAAGTATGTATTCATGTTAGAACTTCAAACTTACTCACTATTATAGTGACTAATTTTAAAATCCCAGTTGATTCCCTCTTCCCTTCCAGAAACAATTTTTTAGTGAAAACGATGAAACTCTGTACCTTGGTGGACTGTGGGATATATTTGTCTTCAAATTCAGTGGAGTCACAATATTCCAATGCAAACATAATTTGAAAAATATTTCAGGGAGGACTTTATAAGGGAGAGATGCTGGGTTCTCTAAACACAGTCCTTATATCTCATGAAGTTACTGAAGAATATAAAAGATGAAAAATTTTTAAGGAGGACCTCCAGACCAGTATCCTCAACATGAGCACTTCAAATTCGTGTATTTTCCCATGTTTTGCATTACAAGGAATTTCTTAACTTCAGTATTTTAGATATAAGGCATATATTCTGAATTTAGGTACAGAAATACAAATAGTTTGGTATCAAAAGTTCTAACTACTGCCAGAGTAATGAATATGAGGATGATTGATATTCATGAAAAAGTCTACTCTGACTTACATCTGTCCATGATGTAGGTATACAAAAGTTTGCTCAGATTTAAATTCTTCCTTAAACATCTTTGATCCTAGGATATAAGGAATGTACAGTGTTATTACTTACTCGTGTAATAACATCAGTGTTTACAAATTTGTTAAAAAGAAAAAGCATAATAAATAAGGCTGCAAAAAGAGGATGATTTCCCTGTACATTATTTCTGAAACCATGTGTAGCCTTCCCGTTGGTTTTCAATTGGTTTAATCCCTTCCTTGTTTCAAGCTCTCATGTCCATATAATTTTCAAATTTTCTGTATGAACTTCCTACTTTCTTTTCCAGCATCAAGTTGACTAAGTTGTTTAGCTCTCTGCTTAGCATCTCATTAAACAGAAGAGTTCTTTCTGTGAGTGTAAGACCATTTCCTTTCTCTTTCTCTCCCTCTCTTTTTACCTTTCTCTAGTAAATGAATAATGTAATACCATTATATTAGTATTCGTGCACATCCTCATCATTTAGTGATGACAGTAAATCAAAGCTGAAAACACATCTGTTTACAGAGAAATTACCATATTTCATATACTGTATGCAAATTCTATGCAACTTTTGTTATTTCCTTGAGGGCAGAATGCTCATTCTTGTGACACAGCTAATTACTTCCACATCCAAGTTTGACTTGCTGATGAGATATGTTTATGGTTTTCAATACTGCATTTGGAGTCTTCTCCAAACCATGCAGTTCATGGACTTAACATACTGAATACAAGCTACTGGAGGTGGCCTAATCTTTAAAGATGTTATCATTTTAATGTCAGTAAGTTAACACAAAGGGAAAAGAGCATTATTGTAAGTAGTGTGAATAAACCATAATCAAAAGTTAAATGGAAATATATGATCTATTTTTCATTGTATCTTAGTTAAATTATCACAAGGCTTGTGCTTTTAATTAATTATTTTTACATGCCTGCAAAAAGACAATGTTCTTTCATCAGACATTTAATAGTAAACCTACATTCTAGGGTTGAACAAGAAAACATAATGCCAGTAATATTTTCTTTTTTAATAAAAGAAATTTTGGTTTCTTCATAGCTTCATTGAATAGACTTCCACTGCATAAAAAAGCCAAAATTATAAATGTATAACATATGATGACTATTTGAAATCAGTTCTATTCCTTAAGGCTTATGTACCTTTTATTAAGAATGAGTGTACACACTACAACCTAAGAAATAAGCTGTTTTATCTGGGCATTTCCATGACAAGAAGTTTTCTCTTTCACAGCTTTTGCTGGTATTCTGATATCACGTAAAGAATTCGTAACCAGGCACCCAACAAAGATACAACGACTAAAAGAGATGCACTTCCAACAATAGTGGCTTTCTACTAAAGTATAGCAATAAGAGTGGCAATCAGTTCCCCAGAACTTTGATGGTTTTAATGTCACATAATATTTATGTGCTATGGACTACTGGCAAATGTTTTAGGGACAAAGTCAGCAAATATAGTTTTGATTGGCAAAACGAAACAGTTAAAAAAAAAGTTCTGACAAAACTTCTGGCTGCTTTTTGAGTCAAACAATATTATCAAGACCATCTGCAGTGTTGCTCTGATGATTAAAATTATGTTAATAGTTCAGTAAGTGCATGACTTGATGTTAGGGTCTCCTTTCAGTGCTTCAGCTTCTGCAAATCTATGTACTTAGTGGAATGGAAGTAGAACAGAATTTTTATTTCCTATAGAGAAGTGTGAAAATGTATTCCTCCCTGCTATAGTTCCTAAATAAGTATCCACAATTACTTTAAGGTCAAGGGCAAGTTTGTCCCATTACATAATAAATCTACACATCTACATAGTAAATCTAGTTTACTAATTAATAGATTTTCAAGAAAGTGGTGTGCAGCAGAAGAGTGGTTGTCATTCCCTCAAAATTGTGATGGCATCAGATTTGTCTTGCTATACTGCCTGCCTTTGCTTAATTTCATTGTAAATCAGGCCATGATTTTGTCTCTTCTCTTCTATGCATATTGCAGTTATTGGAGAAGAATTCATAACTGGAGTATGTACAACTATTAGAGAAGCTGCTCTCATTAGAAGCTGATGTGAGGACACAATATTGTTTTGACTGTAGGTTTAATGCCTATGGTTTAATGGTTATGGAAGCTCTAAATTATGCTTTCTTAGCATAATTAGATATCCATCAATTAAAATAATTACTTCATTCCATTGTTGCTGCCTTTTTTTTTTTTTAACCATTTTCTTTGCCCATAATTTGCTCATTGCTATTATAAATCATAAGACTGGAGGAACACATCAGAATAAAATTCCTTTTGGTCCCCTGTGCTCCTGTACTTCTGATAATGAAGGCACCAAGTGAATGTGAGCTGCCTTTCCATCTACTTGATAGATGTAAAACCACTGACCAAAAAGTACAAACACTTTGAATAGCCAAGGGAACTTTTCTGCTTCATGACTTTCAGAAAATTTAACCATTTCCAGAAACAAAATCCAGATCCATTCCTGTATCTTGGCTTTTCTTCAGTAATCTGCTTGCCTGAGATAAATTTTTTCATTGAAACAAAGAATCAAGAAACTAACAGCCATTTCTTCTTGCTTTGTTCACCCTGAGTCAACCCATGTTGATAGTGGGTCAAAAAATTGTATGGCAATGCTATAAACCCACCCATAAATAACAGCCTATTTTGCCTCACGCCTCTCTCCCTCAGAGGTTTCCACCATCTTTATATTTCATTAAACATTATATGAAGTAAAAAGCTCTTAAAAAAAGAAGAAAATAATATCATATATGCAATATATTTGACAAAAGCGAGTTATGAAAACTTGAGACATAATAAAGAATTCTCTCTTTGAGAGGAACAGATGTCTAGATAAAATGTCAGTTTGAATAATTAAAAGAGGAAAAATAATTTTGGCAATTTCAATTTTAGCACTGTGTTAGTAAAAATCTAAAGATAAATTCTCTATTTTATTTTAAAAATCATTACATACCCTCCCAAATACTTAAAATAGTAAGTGTACTCAGGAAAACCTCAAAAATCTAAAATCACCTGCATTATTCCTACAATTACCTAGTTATCTATAATATGACTAAAATGGAGGCAATTATTTAAGCCATGCTTATGGAGGTTAAGCTCTACCCCTACCACTGTCAGTCAAAGCAGGTGTCCAGAGCAATTTAAAACCAATTAGCTCTTGTACTTGCATGAATTTTATGAATTTAGGTGTTAAAACTTGTTCACACTGTGAATGAAATAGCTGATCATTACAGTAAATGAAACAAAACATTAGCTATTTCATGTGGTCAGATAGCTAAAGCAAAAAACCTTCATCCAAAGCGCAGATACTGGGCACTACCCAAAACTCAGACAAACTAAATTACGTGCACCAACAAGGCAGCGGGGTGGATGGCCCCACCTGGAGTACTGCATCCATCCCCAGAATAAGGAGGACATGGACCTGTTGCAGCAATTCCAGAGGACGGACATGAAGATGATCAGAGGGCTGGAGCACCTCTCCTGTGCAGAGAGGATGAGAGAGCTGGGATTGTTCAGCTTGGAGAACAGAAGGTGGTGGGGAAACCTTAGAGCAGCCTTCCTGTACGTAAAGGGCACCTACAACAAAGCTGGAGAGTGAGTTTATATGAGGACCTGTAGTGATAGGACAAGGGGGAATGGCTTTAAGCTGAAAGAGGGAAGGTTTAGATTAGGTATTAGGAAGAAATTTTGGTGTTATGAGTGCCCCATCTCTGTAAGAGTTCATTGCCAACTTGAAAGGGGCTTTGAGCAAACTGATCTAACGAAATGTGTCCCTGCTCGTGGAAGGAGGGTTTGAATTAAATGCTCTTGAAGGTGTTTTCCAAACCATATTGTTCTATAGTTCTATGAATGTGTCTATATCTGAGAGAAAGAGGAAGAAAACTGGGAATATGGTAGTGAAAAATCAAAGCCACAGTGAAAACAAATGTGGGGAACACAGGCCTGAGGGAAACAAGAAGAGGTTCTAAATAAAGTCCTGGATGAATGAGTACTATACTGGATGTTAACAAACTTTCCTTCAGTACTTGTGATGTATTCAGAGAAAAAAGTTTTCCCATTTTTTTAGAAATAGGAAGAAATGGATCAAAAATTATGGTTATCAATATCATTTCAGTGGCATTATTTGGGCACCATAAAGCCATAAGAAGTTATTAGATTTATTTCTATGAATTTTATTTAAAAGGCCTGGTGCTAAGAAGCAGAACCAAGGTAAATTTAAAAAAACACCAACAAACAAACAAAAAACCCACCACTCACCAAAAAGCCAACAAACTCCCCACTCCCCAAAAAAACAGAGACATAAAGTTAGGCTGCCTAATCCATAATGATTTTTTTAATGTTTCAGGAAGCAATGTTCTTTGACAGCTTCTTCATTTTTGCCTTTCACTTGTTATCTTTGTTTCAGGTTCATCCGATATTCACTTGGGTAGAAAATCTGAGGATGGTGGTAATGGAATTGTAATTATGAGTATGATAAAAGTGGGCTTTGCACAGTCTTAATTTACTCACTGAGGTGCTGGATGGAGAAGCAGTCTTAACTGTCTTCATTGATCGTAATAAAAATCTCATTTGTCTTAAGCATGTCGATCTGAAAACATTATCATCTTCTTGTAATGAAAAGCTTTAGAAAGACTGGGGGGAGAACTTTCAGACTCACATTCCTGAACTAGTCACACAGTTACATTTGCATATAGGAAGAAAACAGTTGTGACAGATATGAAAATACTGGAATTGGCTGCCTGAAAGAGAAAGATGAACAGAGAAAGGAAAATAGGAAAGATAAAACATTTGCTATCCCAGTTAAAAAGTGTACTAAGGAGCTATGGACTGATGATCACTATGGCATAATTAGGTTTATGGATTACAACCAGTATCAAAATGATACTCTGGCTTAGTAAGGCAGGTAAGCATAGGACTAGACTGTAATATTTTACTTGTGAATAGTCCTGGTTACTTCTGAAGGTCTTGATTCAAAGTGTTTCTGAAATCACTGATTGCATTTCCTTTGGCTGCATGGATTTTAAAGCCTAAATATTGACTGAGGAGTTAAAAGATGCTAGATGTGTCCTGCCGCATATATTTATTTTGCATTTCCCATTACTCTTAAAAATGCTTTAATTTTATAGAAAGTTAAAATTGAATATGTTCTTAAAGTCAGATCTTACCAGGATTTAATTTCTTACCACAAAAAAGTCTTTGTTTCATGTTTATACTTTCACATCAGTTCTCAGTGAAATAAAGCAAGTTATTTGATATTTAAAATGAATAAATCTTCTGTATCTGGAGATTAATGATCCTGGGGAAAATTATTATTATAATGCTGGATATATGATTTTGACAATGAAATATGTATTTTTTTAGTACTTCTGGCAAGGAAATGGATTAAAAATTCTTGAATGTTTAGAAGTGTTAAGAAATGAAATGCAAATGTGTTTCTCTATTAAGCCAGGATATTTCCATCCAAACTGAAGTGAAAAAGCTGGTACAGTGGGATCTCTTCAGACTCACACAATACATAATATGAAAAACAGCATCCCCAGCACACTTGTTCTTTCTTTTCCAGCTCATTTACTTTTCATGTATAAGCCCATTTGGAGCTTCTATTACACAGTGAATGATTTTCCAATTTATGCTACATTCACTCATATTTTACTAACTGTCAGTAATTAAAAGAACACTTTTGCCTTTAAAACTTAATTTTTATTGTCATAATTAAGTTTATGTCTTAATCCTGCTTAATTTTATAGGAATTTTGGTTCTGTGGATGGGAGAGGAGTTGGCTCAGGCTTCTCAGCAGTACACTGGGACAGAAATGGAAGACCTTTGTTTACTAAAGGATTGCAAGGTTCTTTAACCGTGTGTATTTCATCCACATCATCTGTTTTGATCTGAAATCTTGTCCGTGTGGTAGGACTTTTTTCACTAGCAGCCTGAACTTTGAATAAAGTTTGCATTCAGGAGCAAATCTGGGAATGTAAGAGATGCCAGTGTTACTCCATGTGACCATATACAGACATGCACATGCACAGACATGTGACTTTCTAGGTAACACCCACTCCATCCTCCACGTGCTTCATGTTTGTCAAATCTTGCCTCCTGAGCATAACTTTTATGTACTTGCATATGTTGTGTATTCCTGTTGATAGCCCTGCTTGTGCTCAAGGTGCCATAGGAGCTGTTGCTATGAGTTACATAGTTGTCTTTACATATTTTCCCTTCCATTCTCTTTTTTTGGTGTTCTGCTACCAGACCTGGACAAAAACTTGGAGAAAGTATAGGCTTTAAGATAGCTGCCAGCCTGTGCAAGGTGAAAATCTTGGAGACTGACTTCATGTGTAATGTATGAAAAAGGAATATTACACTTTCTCAGCCACCCTCTTTCAGACAGATTTAAGAAAATAAGAATAAAGGATTGATTTTTCTAGCAGAGGCATCTGTGCCACAGCCTGCTAACCCTGCTTTTCTACTTCCAAACCCCAGCGGGGTTTAGGAAAGTCCAGCTCAACAAAAATCCCAATTATTTTTTCAAAAGTGGACCGAATCAAAGATTAACTTAGTGTTGTGGTGCTAGCAGACTATTTGCATAAAGCCCATTTCTATCAATTTAGAGATGTGTATATTTCTGTGTGGGTGACAGATTTGTTTTCATTTTGCTGCCCAGTGCTTACATTTTGTAAGCACTTTTAGCTGGGAGTGACTGTGGGAGGCATGTAACAGTATTATTTAAAATTTCAGAAGGTAATTCTGCGAACAAATTAAATTAACTGCAGACTGTAGCACTGAGAATTCTAACATTGTGCCCTTTACTGGTGGAACTGTTAGCAGAGATGTGTTTTCCCCTGTTGCCTAAGTAACTAGTTTTAATTTATTTGTTTAGACATTTGTATGGAACTTAGACATAGCAACCCTTACCCAATCTGTCTCGTACATTCTGGCAGATTACTGATCTGTTTTATTTTTTATTTCATGAGATATTTTTCTAAGGCTGACTTTTCAGTCTTAACATCACTTTCCAGTCCTAGCTTTATTTTCTGTTACTCTTTGATTTTTAAAATCCCCACTCCCTTTATTTCTTAAATCATTTCCGCTCTTGTATGATTGAGTCTCTGATAAAAATATGGCCACTTGTCATCAGAAATACTCTGTTGTTTGTGTCTGGTTAGTGAAAAAAAGCCATTAGTCAAATGGGTGTAAATAGTGCCTTTCCGTCTTTAAGATACCTCTAAACATTAATAAATCCCACTTTTATTATAGCAATAACTTAAAGGAGGACAGAATTTAGGACAAAAGCAGGTTGTTCTGATCATCTGGTCTGACTGTCCACAATAATTTACACTGGCATTTGTCCATTGGTACTACATATCGTTATGTTCCTTTTGCATATAGGACTACTAAGGATTTTAGTTTCTTTAAAGTCATAAGTTAGCAGTTAGAAACAAGCAGCTCAGTTTCCAGCTTCCTTCTCCTAACCAACAAAGTGTATTTTCTCCCCAAAAAAGTCTTTGTCTATTAAGCCCTGGGAAACGAGTTCCATCAAATTAAAACACAAAATTAAATCAAAAGTGGGGCCTGGATGATGTTGCCAGCAGGTTTTGACTTTGCTTTATTTTTAAGAATTCCAGAGAAAATTAATTTCTGCAGCTGTTGATTACACTGTCAGAAGGTAATTTATCACCAGAAAGAGCAAGGCAAGTTTTCACGTAAATTCCCATCTTCAAAACCTCCTCAGAGTTCATGTGTTGGAATAGGAGGTATCATACTGTCTTTGATGCAAACTAGCACAGTTTCTATCTCACTTCAAGATGAATAGATTTTGCTAACTCTTTTCTATCTTGCTAGAACTTATAATTTCAAAATAAAGTATTTTTCAACTATTTATTGAAAAACTAATGTCTCTCTCACTTAGGCTTTTGCTTGATGGTGGCACTTTGTTCCTGTCACTTCCCTGGACTCCTCTGGACAAACCATTGCCATGATCCCTCTGAGTTTTGTCGGAAGGACTTTGCCATTGTGATGTCACAGGCAATGAGACTTATGAGAAAAAAATTATTTACTTTTTGTCAGAATGGCTCTTTTCTAGTATAATAATGTTTAAAACACACATTTCACACAGTGCGTTGTAAGGAGATGTCAGAACACAGGACCTGCTGATAACAACATTAGAAGACAGAGGGTAATTGTGTTTTGTCTGCCTCCAAATTGTCTTTCTAGACTTTGGTAATTATTACTCCCTCAGCATGGCCTGGTTTTCCTCCTGGGCAGGGTTATAACTCTGACAGTGTACTTATCTTTTCTGTGATCCATTTGCTAGAGGGTTGCGTGCAAGGGATAGTCTAAGAAAGATGCCTAATCTCTGCCAATACTTCTGGCATCTGCATCTAGCCAGCTGCAGGACCTGTCTTTATCCAGACATTCATTCTCATTTCCTGCTGATCATTCTGCACTGGGTTTTGAATTGATCTATTTGATTCCGAGTTATTTATTCAAAACTTCTTTGAGTTTCGAGTGGAAATGAAGTTCCTAATTTTACCCAAGTCATTGGTTGATATGATTACATGCTTCTTATGCAGACACGCTGCAGATCTGCACTGGCAGATTTGTACCACAAACTTTTATGCTGCCTGCTTTCTTGGTACATACCTTCAGCCATTGCTGTGAGCATTTCATTTGTACCACCAGGGACTGAAATTCATTAGTATCTGTCAGCTGCTGTTTACTTGTCTCCTATGGGAAGAGTCAGCTATGTCAAAGCTATCCATGGTTTATGTCTCAGAAATTACTACAGCCAGAACTGGCGTCTTGCTGGCAACAACCTCAGCAGAAGAACAAAGGAACTGAAGAGCAATAAAGTCTGAATTAAATTGACAAAAATCTAAAGGAACATTTTTAATCTCTTGAGAATCTGCTTCAGGGACTTTTCTAACTTCTGAGTCCCATGTGTGAAGCAGCAATAGGTAAGCTGAATGTTCACCATGGTACTTGGGTATAGTCTGTTTAATTGGACATGTGATGATACATTTTCTAAATTCTCTTGTTAACTGAAAACTTCCATTACTAAAACTTAGTTTCAAGATAAGCTTGTCTAGGTACATATTTACAGAGCAATCTGAATTTACTAGTTGTTTAATCTCAATTTTTGGTGTTTTTTTCCTATAGTCTTGTAATTAGATTTTTTTTTTAAAAAATTGTATTGCCATTAATAGTTATTTATCCTAATCTTAGTAGAATATTGAAGATGGACTACAGTGTGTGATCTGTATTTACCATATATGCAGAAAATAATTAACTGCTTGTTATAAAGTAATTTCTATCTGCTTGTGAAACATTACACTGGTCTTCTACCTCCTCCATAATTGTAAATTTACCTGCTATTAAGTTATGCAAGTGTTGTTTGATGAGTTACCTTATTTCTGCATAATTCATGCTAAAAATGTGATTTTTCTCACGGTCATGGATGTCCAATAATTTATTTATTGTGTTTTGGGAATTTTCTTTACAAAATAGAATTTTACTAGGCAGTAAATCAATTAATATCCATTTACCAGTCTTTGATGATTGACCGTTTAGGGTAGAACTCTGACTACTGTTGATTGCTATCTGATTTCTGACTTTGTGCCCTATGAAGGTTATACTTAAATCGCTTCAGTCCGCAGATATCCTTGGTTGCAGTCAGTGAGGCTTTTGACCTTATAAAGACAAGCAGAGGGCTCATTAGTCAGTAGGTTTTTATTTGAGAATAGGAACATGCTGTTTCGGTGTTAGGTACTGCATCTTGAAGATTTTGAAATTGTAGATTTGAAATTGTATTTCCCTGGTGGAAAGCACCACTCACTTTTTGTTGAAAGAGCCCACAGAATAGGTCCAGATGACATTTATGTAAGTGGTCAAGAATAAAATTGTCAAAATATTAAATTGTTCTTCATTGTTTTGTATAACCCAGTATATAAGATATTTGATATGTAGTCACACACGTAACCTTCATGTTAATTTGACAGTGCAGGTCCTAGGACTCATCAGGGCTTGTCTTGTCCTGTTTGAGCTTGGTTTAACAGTTTTCTACTAGACAATTCACTCTAACCTAGCCCATTTTAGCATAAATTCTGTGATAACTATCTACAGCAAATGTCTGAAAAATGTGTATATTCCCTCAACAAATGACAACCATTTACTTCTGCTGAGGATGGGGGAAGTATTGGTAGCTTTCATACTTCACTTGGGAACCAAAGAGAAGGCAGAAAGTTCTTGCAGGAAAACATACTAAATTGGACCCAAATGGATCCTAGACCAAACATGAAGACTACTTGAATTACGTCCCTAAAAGGGTGTAAATGCCCTTCTGATGAAGACTTCAGGTTGCTGATGACTTAACTCAATACTCCAATTGAAGTTGCTAAAGTTAAGACCCAGAGGATCATTGCAGAGATGAACAAACATGAAGAAAAGACTTAGAAATCTTTGGCTTAACGTAGAAACTCTCAGGACTCAAGACTCGAGTTTTTCCTAAATGTTTTGATAACTCTCAGTTAAAAGCTTCATCAGAATAGTTTAATGGAGCTGCTGCTTATATAGTTGAAAAACATATAGATAGGAATTTTTTCACTCAGGTGAGTTGTCTTTTTGATGTGGTAAATACCTAACTCACAGCAGCTGTCTACAATTTTAAATTAGCAAGTAAAAGCAATAAAAGTTTATTGCCATACTTGAAATAGCCTGTCATTATCTATAAACACTACATTCATTTTAAACTTTGTAATTCAGTGCAAACATTCAATAAGTCTGGTATGGAAGGTAAACTATTGCTGCTGATGGCAGTTAGGCAATACCTAACTGTGAAAAACAAGAGCCATGTAGACTTCTGAAACAAAAACTGGATGATTCAAAATCTCCATCACACCTTTGTCAGCTGCAGTCTGACAATGTGTGGTGCGTCTCATGGAGGAGGGGATGAGATGAGAAAACGTTTCTTTTAACCTCAATTTTTGATACACTCAACTATATTCAAAGCAACTCTGGAAGTAGTTTTGCTTGCTGTAAGAGGAAGCTCCCTTGGTGATAGACCCATGCTATGGCAGCTTCTGTGGCATTGGTACTCTGAAACTTCAAGCTTTTTCAAGAGAATGAAATCCATCAAATTTCTAGGCAGTTTTTTGATAAAACCATAAAGGATTTTTCCTTGCTTTAAAGCAGCAGTAGTGGATCACTATCTGATGAATCATGGGGAAAAGCAGAAGTCTGGGTAAGAGCTGTAGAAGAAGGGAAGGTAACCAGTAACCAGGAAGATCTGGAGTCTGCATGCTAGACTAAGGTACATGGGAGTTTTAGGCTGTGAATGGGATTTAGCTTTTTTTTTTTTCCTGAGACTGGGGAGAATAATGTGTTTACTTCAACTGTTTGGGACTTGTCCAGTCTGCCAGCTACACAGCCTTTCCTAGAAGTGGTCAGGAGCTCTGGGGGTGTTCTATATTACTGGGAGATGGAAATAGTGATATGGCGTGTTTCTGATTCATTCCCTATCTGGGGTGGTTCTAGAAATATCATTTGAAGCAGTTTCTGAGCTATAGTTACAGCTGCCAGCAGTAGGAAAATTTCCATGTCTTAGTGGCAGCCAATTTAGGAAGGACATAAGAATGTGTGTTCTGATTTTTCATGTCTTTGCTTATCCCACTGATCTCTCACTAAGCAAAGTCACTCAAAGTACAAAGCAACATTAACATATTGTTAGAACCAGTAAGGAGAGTTCTAACTTTTTGATGAAGTACAAGAATATATTACATTTCACATTAACTCAATAATGCATCTAGACTGAGAGTCATATTCATTTAGCTTAGATTTTAGGATTTAATAAATCACTAGATCTACATAATTATTCTTTTTTTTTGTAGTGGTAGGATGAAAAACAGTCAACAAATTAATTACAATGACAGTTGTAATTAACAATTACAGTTACTTAAAGTGTGAAACAACTCTAATTAATACATAGCTCCAATTGAAAAGTGGTTACTCTAAATAGAATTTTTAGTATGTCTGGGTTAATTTAAGAAGCATAACTAAGCATTTTAGACTTCAGCTAGTGCTGCTTTATTGAGACAGAGCACAGTCACCCTGTGATTCATTTTAACTATATTTTTTTCCAAATGGAGCAAGTATTAAACAATTTCATTGTGTAAGTAAGTGCTGAGCTTCTACCATTAATCTCCCAAATGCTTTAATTCATAGGACTCTTCCCAAACCATGCAGGTGCCTTCATTGCATAAAGCTCAACTTCATCTTAATTGTACTGAAAGCATGTTTTGAAGGAGCTATTCTATGTTCAGAACGTCACCTTTTCATTTCACATCTCTGAAAATCAGAGCTGGAAAGTACCCCTCTCTTATTTTAGTGAAATATTATTTCCTTGGATACGAGGATATTGCCCTTATATTGAAGGTTGACTTAAAAAATTTGTGGAGAAAAGTTGCTCAGGATTATTCGTTTCTATTTAGTCTTATTTATGAGGAGGTATCACAGCAATTCAGAAATTTTTTGATGACTTACCTGTTTACAGATGAGGAAATTGAGATAAATGGATCAAGAAAGATTTGTAACAACACAAATTGAAGAATATTTTCTAAAAGTGGGTAGAGCAAGCATGACTGCTGGGAAATCCTCAGGAGCAGTGTCATGCCAATTATGTTAAAATAAATAATACGTGAGTAATCAATAATATGGGAAAACTTGGTGGATACATTTATTTATTTTCAGCATGGTCACTAAGGTATATACTCTGTTGAGACTCCCTCTAGACCTTAGCAGCCTAATTTTCAGCTCTTTGGCACATGGACGTGTTGATAGGAGAACTGTTTCATTTGGTTCACGTTTAATTCTTATATGTACTTTTCTCTTCAAACTTTAAAGTAATCTAGATCTATTTTTACTTCTTAGGGGTGAAGGGAAGGCCAGCTCTTGTTCCAAGAGCCATTAAGCATGCTTAGCACATCAGCATTTTTGTTTCCAACCAGGGGTGCCTAACTGAAAGAAATCTTCCAACAACTCCTGCACACTGTGTGACCTAAAGCAGAGCAGTCATGGAGAGTGTGAAATGGATACCTTTGCATGAGACTAGAGCAGAGAATGAACTCTGGGAGCACACTTAATACACCTTGGCCACTGATGTGTGTTTCTTCCATGGGACCAGTCTGGAGCATTAGAGTTTAATATCTTGTGAAATGTATTTAGTCATATGATGTAATAGTTCATGTCACATAATGCATCAGGTCCTCTGTCCCATGGGTTTCCCTCTCCTGTGAGACAGTGCTACTTGATAAATTAGTTACAGGGACCAGGGAGCTGCGTAGAGGAGAAAATGGAACCAAAATATTTGGTAGAATGATGTGATGGAAGAAAGACTTTCCTATTTACTTGGACAAGACTGTGTGAGAGCAGTATGTGCTGAAATCTGTTGGAAGTTTTTGATCTGGAAATTAAATGCTGAGAAAATCTTTATTCCATTCTTGCTCCAATTTCTCTGAAGGAACCTATAGTAGGCAGGAGATAGAAATGTTTCTACATGATCAAAGTTTATGCTGATTAATAGTTTTGCCTTCTAATAGGATATTGCTTTATGGACTAGAAGCACTTTTGGTAATTTTTCTCCCCTGTTTACTTTGGGATTTAGAGAAAGAAGGGCAGTTGTACTGAGCTCTTGACAGTTCATAATTGAAGTATGTTTTTCCTCCAAACTCTGGGTGTGGAGACAATTTGTAGCACATGGGATTAGATGAATCTTTTGTATCTCCCATTGGTTATTTTCTCTATCAGCACAGGGGATCTCCTCCTGAATGTGATATGGTCTGTCATCAAAAAGATGGAAATTATGCTACTGATTTTTTTCCTAAAGTGTAATATTTTCTTAGTCTGTAATGATCTAAGACTTTGATTGACCTGATTATAGCTAGCCCATCACAAGTTTCCTTAATATTACTTTTTTTCCTTCACTAATTGTAACTGTGGTGTTCATGCTGTACACTGATCAATGAATTAAGTTTGGTTTTAACTTCTCAATTGATTTTACCCATTTCTTTTAGCAAATGAACATGAGTGGTAAGAAGAATTACCCAGAATACTTTTTGATCAAACGTATTAGTACCTTAGTCCTCTTTCAAGATAACTATTGACTTAGTGCCACTTAACTGGAAGCAGATGTTATGCAATTATTGCCTTTCACATCAAAGTAAAGGATTCTGCTGACTCTTGTTAAAAATGGATCAGTTTGGGGTTAACTGTGAATGCTTGGCTTTCTGCTACTGTGCAGATGTCTTCCAATTCTAATTTGACAATTAAAAACTAGAGTGGTCACATGATAATATGAGTAGCATATTTTTGAGAAGTGGCTCTCAAAATGAAGTCTTGGCTGAATATTTGTGAATTATTTTAAAAGATAAACTTTTGGTGTTTTTATTAATGATTGGCTAAAATTGTTCTTGCATAAAAATTTGGAGAATTGTGTTAAAATTAATGGCATTTACTAAAACTGCACATTAGAAAAAAATGAGATATATGTTAAAAATATACACACTGGCACAATACTGCTCCCTAGTTTCATCACAATAAAAAAAAATATTGTCTTGTCATAAAAAGATTATATTAAACTTAATGAAATTTTGATTTCTCAGAAAGTCTGACTGTTTTCTACTCATAAGACTTTTCCCTGAAAGAAAATTAGTAGTTGCAGCAAAATTAGAACACTGTTTTCAGTTGCTGAAGCTCATATCCCAGTTTTTCAGTTCTTTCCTCTGTTTCATTGTTGATAATTACTGGCTCTACAGAAACTTAATGGAGAATTACTAACTGCAATCTGTTCTGTGCTTAAGCAAATAGCTTTCTGTTCACATGAAAAATGGACTTAAAAATGCAAAAGTTTTCTGGCCCTGTTTCAGAGCCTGTTTGGACTTCTTTCTAAGATTTAACTTTTAGAAGTCCCAAATTAAATATCTACAACTTTTTCAACTAATTTACTTAAACAAGTTGAAGTGGGCAATCTTTTTTCACTTACATGAAATGTTTTGTCTTGCCTTAAATTAACTAGGCTAAGCCAGATAAATCCAGCTTTAATGTAAATTCAAGCAGGTTTTTATTTTAACTTTTTGTTTCCTTTTCAAAAACTCCTTGTTTGCTAAAGTAATTTTGAAAATAGACATAGTGTATGGCTCTGCTTGCTTTCCTTTTAGTCTTCAGTTTCTCTGCAGTATTTCTCTGCTGCTTTAAAAAAATACCCTTTGATCAGTGCCCATCCTTCTGCTTTTCTGGCATCCTGCATGTTTTTACAAGTTTATACTCTTCATTCTGTCTCTGTGCCTCCGTTTTGGTTTTTCTTTTGGCTTTTGGGATGCTTGCAGTTCTGCACTTGAATTGTTTGTCCATTCAACTTTCCCTGAAAGTCCTTTGCTTCTGAGTTATCTTTTTGTCTCTTTCAATAGGATTCTCAGAACTATAAACAACTGTGTTGTTCTTATTGTTAGTCGACAAGAAGGCTGAAGTGTTGCACTCATCAGGAAACTCCCCCTACATGTACATAGCCAAACACTTGCAAAACAATAACAAAAAAAAAAGACAGGTTTCTTTGGTTTGGCACCTTCTGTTAGACCTTCACTAAAGCACCTTTTTTCCCTTCTTCACTAAAGATTCTCGGATAACATCCTAAATGCTTCCTGAATATTTGATGCATTTTTCATTTATTTCCACTCATGACAGATTTTATTGTGGTTCTGACTTGTTTGGGTTATGCAGTTTTTCCTCTTGTTAATGTCTTAGAGCATATTAAAATGGAAATGAATACCAGTTTCTGTAAAAATTACCCTTTGACTCAGAATACTGATATACAGATTTAGACTACAGGCAGAGCAGTACAACAGTTTAGAACAATGCAGTAAGAGTTTTAATAAAATGGGAGAAAACTTAAAGACAGGGAAAATCCGTCATTGTGAAGTACGTCACTGTGAGGAGTTTTAGAAGATACACAGGAAAAGAAGAAATAAGATGAACTCTTGTATACTGGAGAAAATTAATTGAAAAAGCAGCTGAAGAGCACAAATATTTAAGCTTTTGTAAATGTAGTAACTTGACATTATATAGCATAATTTATTCTTTTAATGTAAGCTTCTATTCTAAGCTGTACTTACAGAATGGAAGCAAACATCAATGATGCATATTCTTGACGAATACATATGTATACATATATATATATATCTCAATGAAGTCTTAATTAATTTATTCTTAGTTCTGCTTTTCATCAGGAAGTTTTCCAAACAGCTCTCTGGCCTGAGGAAAAAGCACTAAAATAAAGCAGATAAAATGATGTCCACAGAAATAGTGATGAAAAGGGTGGAGTTGAACCAAATGAACTGGAAAATGCTTTCTAGGCAGAACAGGAACCCTTATTACAACAAACATTTGCCTGCCTCTGGTGTTGTAGATAATAGGAAGTTGCAACAGATCTTGCACTGCTCACCTTCAGGCGATGTTGGAGTTGTCATCTTTGTACCCTGACAAGAGATTTCTTACAATATGAAAATACGGGTCTGCAATAATTGATAAGCTTCCAGGCAGAGGCTGCCTGTTTCTCTTTGCAGATAGTACAGCACTTGTGCTTTCCAAGAGGCATGCTTTAGTTGTAGAGATATATCATAATTCTGCTTACCAGGGCTAATTGGCAAATTGTAGTTATGCAAAGTGGAACATGCATTACTCCAGATTCATTTTGTGAATTTGCAGCTGATGAAGTCTCCAGACTTGCTGCCATCAGTTGGTTGTTACAAGCTGACACTTGGGAAATTGTATGATCCTTTTAGTAAAGTAATATAAGACTGTCATAAAGGAATTATATTTTTTTCATCCCACTCTTCCTATTAAAGGAGTGCCAGCCTTGCATGATTGTCAGTCTAATTTTGTCTAGTTCTTACTGTCATTTGCCTTGGGCTAATACTGTCCTTTAGCTTTTGCAATCAACTTCTCTTTTTTCTACTATATCTCTGCCCCGTAGGTTTGGGTCTCCCCTAGAGTGCCTAAGGTACTTCATTAATACAACTTCCTTGTTTTCATGTGATGCTAGGCTGAATGAAACAAGTTGATTCAATATTCCCTCACAAGGCTGTTTTTTTCAATTGTCTGGATCTCCATCCCCACTCCCCCTCTTCCATTTGAAGATCCTTGAGTCATCTGTGTAAAAGCATTGCCAGAACCAGTGTGTTTCAGTGAAACATCAAAACATGGTGAAACACGCTACTAAGACATCCTCCTACAAAAGGACTCCACCAGTACAAGAGAAGGAAGTTTTACAATCCTTATGATGCAAAATCAACTTTGAATTTCCCGACTGTTTTTTACATTTGATGCACAAAGTCTTCATACATTTTTTAGGCATTTGCCACCTTCCTCTGAGCAAAGAGAGATCTTTATGAATGTTGGTCATTTAGTAATTCTACTCTGTTTCTCTGTTATATCCTTATCTGATATATTTTCCAACCATTGGGCAATAAATATGATCAGTTAGTTAATGATATACAGTTTACTTGCATAACATGCACTAAATATTTTTAGTCATAAAACAATTTTATAATTCAGTTAAATATTATCCCAAGACACACAGGGTTGAAGGTCACTGCTTAAGCAGAAGCCATATTTGCCTTAAGTTGCAGATTCAGAAAGTGAGGTTCTAAAAACATCTTTCAGAGAGATGTGTGTAAATACAGCTTGGTCACAGACACTTCATGACCAATACTAGACAGTTAAAGTAATTATTTTCTAAGTGAAAGCTTGGGTAGTAATATAGCCCATGAATAGACTCACATTCTGCTGTGTGTTATATTGCTTTGCTCTGGTAGATACTCAGTCATCCACAGGAAATGGATGCCAACGTGGTGATGGCTCCCCTGCTCCACCTGGAGAAATGTGCGTTTCCACCAACCAATGTGGAGAGAACAGTGAGGAGAAACAAGGTAAGTCTGAGTGTGCTTCAGCAAAAGTGTGATAGTTTGATAACTGGACGCGTCAGCAGAGAGAACTAGGGAGGATTTTTTTATGCTTAAAAAATATTTGGGAATTCTTTTTTGGTTTTTTGTTTTGTTTTGTTTTTTTTACTTACTTCATTTAATTTTTTAAGAAATTTTCTTTTGGCTTCAGTTTGATTTTTCCTGCTTAATTTTCAACATCTGTAAAATGCAAATCTCTCATAAATCTTCCTAAGGATATTTTATAGCAAAGCGTTTCCTCATCCAAATTCAATGGAGATTCAGCAAGTAATACCTTTCTCCTTAATTTGTGATATAATTGTTTGATAGAATTCAAATTTAATCCAAAATACCTAGATGGAGTTATAAGCAACAACGGCTTTTTTAATATATATTTTTATTTATTTATTTATTTATTTATTCAATCTAGACAAGGGTGGAAATTTTCTTGAATTCAGGAACTGGTTATCCTAGCTGAATCTTTGTCACATCAGTTTACAAAAACAATAGCTGCTGTTTCCTGTAAAGAATTAATCTAAGCACTGAATGCATTGTGGGTACTACTGTCTGAGTAAATTAGTATCAGAACTCTAGTATTTCCAGAATACTGTACTACAAAATGATGCTGCAAATAATTTCATATGATGTATCAATTCAAGTTTCCCCCATGACAAGTGTGATTTTGAAACCAATCTATGCAAAGCTCTTCATGAATTTAATTTACAACCTGGATGGATAAGATGGTCCTTCTCCTTGAAGATTCTGGTTCTGGAGTCCAAAGAAAAGCTTAAATTAATCAAAAATTCTAATTCTGCCTAAAAAGCTTATATAAGTACTTCTACTCACTGTGCAACAAAGGAAGCATATTTGTTGAGATTTTAACATTTTGCTTTAAGTATGAACTAGATTTTCCATAGATGAGCCTGTGCCTTTCTGTGCACTCTGCAACATATTGAGATCATATATGTACCACTGAATTCAGCTGAAATCTGTGAGAAAGAGCAGTAACTTAAACTCAGACACTTCAGATTTCAATTCTGTGCCTGCCTACACAAAGTTTTTCTTCCTCCAGTAGGACTCCCTGTTTTATCCAAATAGGGGAGATCTGTTTGGGACAGGAGTCTGGAGTCAACTCCAGAAGAATCGATTTTTTATTTCTCTCCAAACAAGACAATTAGATTGCATTGGATATCAATACATTTTTGTAAGTTTATTGTGCTGTGCAAAAAGTTATTAAATGGCAATGGCTGGAAATTATGTCTGTTGAATTCCCTGACATGTCTAACACATCTCAGGTTAGCGTATTTTTTTATCATTTGCACAAGAGGTGGTTATGCTAAGTTTCACTGCATAGCTTTGAAATCCTCATTGTGCTTGGTCCTGGTTTCACTGGAAAGGATACAGGCAGCACTTTCTGTTTTGGTTGTAGAATATAGAACAAGAGATGCATTCTTCCATTAATTTTTACCAAGGCTTTTTGCATCTGTTTGTTGAGGGAATACTGTTATAGACAAATGCTTATATGAAAGTAAAGAATTAAAGCTTGTTCCAAAGACTGATTTAGAAAAATGAGCCAGTGGGCTCTGTAAAAGACCTAAATATTAAATTATGTTGTATTTTAATAGGACTGAGGAAAAATTGTAGGACTAGTCTTTGAGAGATGGGCAGTGTGCTGAGACTGCTTGGATAATGCTTTGGGTTACTCCGGGAGATAAGTCAGCTGTCAGATGTAAAGATACAGATCAGGCTGTATCAAATTGAAGATTCATCCTGCTGACACTTTCTTCTGATTTGGGATTATTGCAAAACTACTTTTCAACTTAGGTTTCAGCTCCTAATCTTGTGTTGATGACAGGTTCCTGCTCTTTTCTCTGGGCTCTACTCAGGTTTAAGGAAGTATCTGCAGTGAAAATATATAAAAGATGGAATTTCAATTTTTGTTGTTAATTTGGTCTTCATATTGCACAAACATCAGGGAAGGAGTGAAAACTAACTACTCTTAGAAGTGTTTTGCTCCCAAGAATATCACAAACTCAGATTTTATATATATACACACTTGAAATAGAATCTTAAACTGTAGCCTGTTCCTCTGAAACTGAGAAAAATTCCTCTGGAATTTTTCCTTAGAGGTTATTTTAAATATTTGTTTTGTTCACAGGAAATTCTGCAAAAATTATCTGGAACATCCCACACATTCCTTCCTTATGGACTTTTCCTCTCTAGCAGTGACTTTACATTTGTCAATCTGACTTTCAGCAAATTTACACTGGTTTGCTTCCCGAGTTATGCTTTCTGTGAAAGTGACTACTGCTTTGGAAAATAATAGTGAATGATCAAGGATTTATTTTTTTAATTAGAAAAGGTACCATTCCTGCTATTTTGTGAATATTGATTTGCCATTTTTTTCAGCTATGAGAAAATTCCTGAGGAAATACGGAATATGATTTAGTACATTTCATGCAATGTGAAGCAGATATGCTTCAGCAGCGTTTGTTCTTTTGGTGAACCACTGACACACTTTTCAGACACTTAAAGAGCTGAGGAATTAAAGCAGTAATAAAAAGTTGCTTGATGAATCAGCCAATCTGCACATCAACTTGAGTCTGGAATGCTTACATGAATTATTTCTGTTTTCCCCTCTCTCACCTTGTGATTAATTGCTGCAGTAAACTGATGTGAATACGAAAGCCATGATATTGAACATCACAGTGTGACTATAAATGCTGCAGTGGCAACTTTGTTTAAAACTATTAGTGAACTATGATAATATAGAATAAGCCAAAAGCATTTACAGAGGCCTGGAGCAAGCACCAATTTGAGAGGGAGTGCCAAGGCATTGTAGCTCGCGTCTAACCAGAATCACAGTTAGAAGGTAGGGTCTTAACCCATCTTCTTCTGATGTGTAAGAGAAAAGGTGGGTGAAAGTTTCCACAGAGCACATGAAATCTGGAGACAGTACCACCCACTGGCCGTTCTGCTTGGGGTGAAGTTGCAGTAGGTTTGCTCTTCATAGGTGCATCTGCTTACACTTTTTTATTTTTTTTTTTAAATTAAATCCTTCCACCCCTACAATAAATGATTCAAGGAACGGGTCTGTCCGGGTTTTCAGGCACGTGCAAGCTCTTTTGTTCAGCTTGGATATGATGCATAAAGGTCTATTTGACACCCACACAGAAACAAACCTCTGTCCCTCCATCCCAGGAAGCAATTACTTATCTGGTTGCATACTCTCCTCAATTTTCCTGAATGAACTGGTACAGCAGACTGGGGTCTGTGCCAGAAAGGCATGTCCTGCCTCCCTTTTCTAACCTATGCTGCCCTACAGGGGAATGTGGGAGGGGGGAAAACAGTCCATCCTCACCACATTGCTACGTGCACTGCAAGAAATAAGGCAGAGGAAAGCAAGTGGGAGACTTGTCATTCTGAGGACTCATTTCAACTCTTCTCTGAATGATGTGGTTTCTGCTTTAATAGAGCAACTTTCTAAAGACTTTGAGCACTGGCAAACTTTGTAGTATGTCATATGATGAGTGTCACCTTTCTGTTGTTAGGCCTTGGGGTGACTTCTGGGAAAGAGCTCACACCCCAAGTTCCAAACAAATGTATGCTGCAAAATGGTGAAATAAATAGTAGTGGAATAGGAAAAAAAATATTTTTGCTGTTTGATTATTTGCTGGTGTTAAGTCTTTGTTTTTCTATGCAAGAACCCTGGATAAACAGAGGACGTACTGAAATTCTTCAAATGATAGCTGCAGTGTATTTTAAAAATAGCCTCTGCATATAAACTATGCTAGCTCAGAGAATTTCCTGCAAATAAGTACCTGCACACATATATGTGAAGAAAAAAAACATATGTTACAGTAATATAATATAAACAGACTAGTTTGGATTTGGTTTGGTGAAAGGAGGGCTTTGTGGTCTGTTTTGGTTTTTTTTCCAATGCTTCTTCTCTCTCATCTCACTTCCACTGGCCTGTTTCTCCTTGTTCATGATTAAAAAATTCTGAAATTTTCCTGTGTGCTAATTAGACAGCAAGTGATGGTGAAAACATATCCTTTTGCTTCTGTTTTTGAGCTTTTAATTTTTTGTTTGCTTGCTTCAATTCAGGTTTCTCCTGTGACAAGTGTGATTTTGAAACCAATCTATGCCAAGCTTTTCATAAATTTAATTTACAGCCTGGATGGATAAGAAGAAATGGTCAATCTGGCATAGGACCACCATACTCCAACCACAATGGGAATGAGAGCGGTAAGAATCATCAGATTCTTTGCAGAAACCATGGACTCTTACAAATTATGCAGTTTTCTGTATTATTAACTTTGCTATTTTATTGATAGTTCAATTGTATTCTGCCACATGTTTTTTGAGGATTCCTGTCTAGGTTTTTAGGTGATTGTAATTGCAAAGACCTAGAATTTAAAAAAAAAAAAAAAATATAAGCAACAACAAAAAACCCAGTATTCCAGTTAGCAATTCTTGTTATCATAGAGGAGTAAGTAATCAATTACAAGAGTAGTGCTTATTTACCTGAGTAATCTTTACCTGTTTTGGAGATATGAGGTGATAAAGTCAGTCTTGATGATTGCACAGTTTAGAAATGTTAACATATATTTTCATTTTTTCTTGGATTGGTGAATGCTGGAGTGTGCATATCTATTATCTGTGGGTAATATTACTGCTCCAAATGTTTTGAGAGAGGATGGCTTTGTATCCGGGGACAGGGTAAGCTTTGATGGCCTGTTTGAGCCAGTTTTTTTCTAGATCTTATTCCAATTCCATTTTACCTCGAAGACTGTCTTTCAACTAATTCCTTTTCTCTGTCCTCAGACAAAATATATCTCTTTTCCTGTTGCCAGGTTAATCCTGCTTTCTGAAACCTTTCTTCCTTCTGTAATACATGATTTTCTTCATAGCTTTTTGGCTAACTCGAGCCACTTTTTTAGTTGCAGCAAGCCTTCTCCTACTTTCCAAAGCTGTTGGAAGGCTTGTTTGTAAGCAAGCAAGAAAGGAGGGAAAGAATAGATGGGAACTTCTGATCTCATGGTAAAGGGGTGAGCTGGTTGAACTAATAACTGTTTAGTTCTCCATATTTTCTATTATTCTCTTTTGCTTCTTCTCCACCTGCTCCCTCTCACCTCTCCTGGGTACAAGCAGTGCTGTGACAGCCCCCAGCGCAAGCACCCGAAGGCAGTACAAGCACATAACTCTATGTGGGATGCAAGTGTTGTTGTGAGACCGACTAGCCCAGGTGTTTTACACCTCTCTTTCAAACTGTGTTTATCTGGGAGTGGGGAAATTCTAAAGTAAGCAGCACCTCCTACACATTGCATAAGCTACCAAACAGGTAGAAGTTCCATGTAATGATGATGAGTATGAGTTGGTGGTTTCAAGATTAATGTGTGGAAAACTTGCTTAGAAATCAGCAGATGAAAATGGAATACAACTTTAAATTATTCTTGCTGAAAAGGCATCAGCAAAAAACCCCACTCTACATTTTCCTGCAAGTTCTTATTTCACGGTGGACAATTCTCATGATGCTTTGTAATTAGGAAACTTTATACACGTGATGTGCTTTTTAACAACTTCAGGTTTACTTGTGTGTAGCACACAAGCACATCCTGCTCTGTGCAATGTGCTTCTGAAACTAAGGCTGCTCTTACATAAATATTGATTTAAACTGATGTTGGCAAAAAAAATTGAGCAACTACCGAACATTTTCATAAATGTAAGCTTTATTTCAAGTATGTAAGTTGTGAAATAATTTATCTTTAAAATAATAACAGCTCTTCTCATCAAGAAGCACAATCAAAAACAAACAAACAAAAAAGGTACAAAAGTATACAAATACAGCAAACTCCTGGCTAGAACCAAAATTGGTTAACCAGGCAACAGTCTTGCTCTAGTTGAAGTTTCTAGGATTTGTGCATGATTGGTAGCACACACCACATCAGGATGTAGCGAAGACCAGAAAGATACTCTTTCTTATAACCGTAAAAAAGGTTACCTTATCTTGCAAAGAACTGGTGGGGAGCAGAAAATTTAACTTGTGTAGACAGCGAAAGCCAGCAAAAGATTGAGAATCAGCAACCTGAAGGGTTTGTTACAGACAAAGCAAACTGCTTAGTCACCTCAACAGTTCAGTCACATTTACTTGTTTTGGGCACTCAGTCACTGTTGTATCTTCCATATCTGAATAGATTAACATGATATCCATGTTAATCTAAGTTATTTTATTCAGGTAAAAGAAAGCTCAAATATTTGTACCTATTCAGCTTTCTGAGAGGCTGCACACTCAGATACATGAACTGAATGACTAAGGAGATTTAAACGCGTTTAGTTAATTTGGTTTTCCACCTGGAGAATGTCTAAACTGTGCTTTCATTGCCTTAATGCTGGTGCTAATCACCGAGGAAATAGTTATCTTCTTATGGCAGTTAGTTGACTTTTCCCCCGGCAGTCGACTCAAGAGACTATGTAATCAGTTTTATGTTGGATCCTGCTTAAAACCCAGAAATGACTCTGTGTGGTTACAACCGAGCAGAGCATGCTCTATGGCAGAGTGTTAAAGGGAAGAGTTCCTGACATCAGAATAATACACGCACATTAGCAGAGGAGCAAAGATCACTTGGTAGACGTAACTCCTTTGGAGATACATGTAATCATTTACTAGAACCCAACACGGTTTTTTAGTGCTGTCTCTCATGGTTCTTTTTTTTTTTTTCGCTGAAAAAAGTAGTTGAACAGACCAGTGACAACCATTAAAAACAAAATGAAAGAAAACCAACACCAAAATAAGACACAACCTGTTTTTACTAGACGAAACTCTAGTCAATGCAGATGTCTAATGTGAAATCACTATTCAAAGAAGTTCTTAAAAGTATTATCTCTCTCCCATCCATGTAAAACCTAAAATTCCTGTGGCAGGTGGAAAATAATTTTTTTAGTCTCAGATACATTTATCTTTAGGCAACTAAAAGAAAAAATTCAAAAATTTATGGAAGTTAACATCCAGTGGAACAGATTGGAGTTAGGGACAGGGCTCTTCAGAGGCACCAAGCCATCTGTTGTGGGTAGGAAGAATATCCTTGCAGCTGGCAGGCTCTGAAAGTGCTGCCTGAGCAGTCACAAAAGGTCTAAAACCTGGGGGGAGCATGGCCATTGCTCTGGTAGCAGGCTGCAAAATGCTCCTGTGGGGGATTGCTCATCTGGCTCCAGCACTGAGCTAGGCTTGTGGTGCTTGATCAGTGACTTTCCAGCTGCACACAAGGATGAAAGGTCAAGATGGGTGATTTAATAAATGAAGTGTTTAGATGTTCTGACATTTCCTCTGATATCTGGTTTCTGTAGTAATCTTTATTTTTAGGACTTTTTTTTATTCCTTGAGTCCCACTTGGCCTTTTTTCTCCTTCATCCTCCTCCTTTAATTTACATGTTAGCGTCAGAGAATGACAGTTTACTAGACATTACTTGGAGTTTGGGGAGGAGGAGAGAAGGGAAAGGAATAAAAAAAATTAAAAAGTAGATTGAGCATTTTTTTATTCTTTAGTTTTCCCCTTGCATCTTTTAACATCTAACATCTCTGAAATCTTTGTGTTAAAAAAGAGCTAAGTTTTGACTAGCAGTATATGTTATCCTAAAATAGGGTGGCTGCCTTCCATCTTTTATAAGATCTAAACCAAAATTATCAGGGAGAGACGTGATTAGTCACAAGATATGGCAACAACCATATTTCACTGACTCCTGTTGATCTGTTACACTTTCAAGGGAAGCAAGGACTTGTTTTACAAATGGAAAGACAATGGTATTTTTAATGGTAGCTTTGAAATTCCAAAGACAATTGTGTATATTGGGAGTGTGTACAAGGATACCACAACCTTCTCTTTACAGTGAGGCAATTTTCTGAGCAGCCAAAAAACAGATACGTATCTGAACACCAGTAGAACCTATAACATCACCACAGTCTCCTCTCCCATTTTCCACCACCTCCTTAAAGAGTTGAACTGTCATGATAAATCTATAATTAATCTGCATAGTTAGTTTCAGCAGTTTGATGTTTAGGCATGGAATATGTGATCTATTCAATAATTAGGATTTAAAGTCTTTGATCAGTTTGATGAGTTAGTCTCCCTTTGTCCCAAAATTTGCACTTTAAAGTTGAGTATGCATCAGCAAATGAAGCATTTTGGAACCCTACTTAAAATTTTAGCTGGAACATGGAGCATCATCATCATCATCATCATCATCATCACCAACATCATAATAAAACAATGTTTAATGTGAAAAAAAGCTTGGCACACAATGGCTGCAAGTGTTAATCTTTTCTTGGAAAAAAATCTAGTTGGCTTTTAAGTTATTAATTTGTACCTGTATGTGCTCATCTTCTTGTTTTATTGTTTCTTTAGGATTTTTTCCCAAGCTTCTAAGTTTTCTATTTTTATTCCTTTTAATAGCTTATTTCCTCTCATTGTCCCCTGAAATGCAATCCTCTTCTGCAACTTTAAGGACAAATGTTTTCCTTCCAACTGATGAAGAACGTGTCTGCCAGGTATTTTGGTGCATGGTCTTTGTATTATATTGTTTATCATAGTATTTCCCTGGAATAATCAGGCATTTTTTTTCCTAGATTAGTTTTCATTACTGGGTCAGTGGAACATTGATGGTGGGATTTCAAAAGCACTCTGAAGATGCTGTTACAAATATCTGGCAAGTTTCAAGAGAACTACAAAGTCAGTGGAAAACAAATACAATAACAATCAATAGCACCGAAAAGTTTGAGGTTAGTAAACTAGGTTACTGTAAATGACACTTGTTAAATGGTTTCTAAATTGTGGATCTCTTTAATAGGTTAAAACTAAATATTTTGTAAATGGAAAGAAAGCATTATCATGAGGTAAATAAGAGAAAAGCCATTTAGAAGATCCTACATAGCATTAAAAAATACTGCTTGTTCTTATCTCTTAGTGGTGTTAAAACAAGTACCAAACTTTTCTTAAACTGTGCATGTGTCTTAAATAGAACAATTGGTCTCTTTGAGTCATAATTATCTACCAGCCCTTAGAGGTGATACACTTATGCTCTTAACCTTCAACACAGTATTCCCTTAGCCTCAGTCTAACTTTACAGATAAATTCAAGGTTTCATTTATATAAGAAACAGCATTTTATACTGTAAGACACTGTTCTATAGGGGTGCTTTGCAATGGAAATGGCATAGGTTATTTAAATGTTTTCACATGTGCATTTACAGAGAACATTAGTACAGTAAATGTAACTTAAGGTTGTAATATTGTAGATGATGTGTACTCACTGTTGTGCATAATACTGGTGAGAATGTGGAGAGCAGAGAAGAAAATGAGAGGTATTTGTTGATCTGACTTTGCTCCAGGTCTCTGATAAATTATGAAATGAACCAGAAAATGTTCACATTTCCAGCCCCTGGTGGAACAGTGGCTAGATAAAACACAAAAACCTTTGTGTTTTAATCTTTAACTGTAATGATTCTTACTTTGATTTAAGGCATTTTATTCAGATCCTTCCTGTTAAAAGCTACTTCAATATTGAGTAAGACAATTAGTATATATATCTGTGCTGACAAGTCACAGAGATGTGAAAAAGCCAGGATGGTAATCCTCAAAATTTTTTAAATGTGTTCTAATAGAAACTCCATGGACTAGACTGGCATATATTGTAAGGTGTTTGGTCTTGTCCATGACACTGGTAAATTTGATTATTTATTGATTTGCTGTTGATCTCTTTAGGTTATTTTTTGGGGGATGGTGGAGACCCAGAGACAAGATGAAACTGTTGCCATTGACGACATTACTTTCAGTGAAGGATGTTCCCTGGAATGTGGTAAGAATGCCTGTTTTTTCAATAGACAGGTCATTTCACTTTGTCTTTTCCTTTGATTTCCTTAGATTTCCTTAGAAAACACAATGGAAATCCTTTTGCTATTATTCAAAGGCTTTCTTAACTCCCAAAGTGTTTTCATCTGGCTCATTTTCATTTCCCTAAACAATCATCTGTCTTTTCATATCTAAACACAGTTACAAAGAAAGACAATAAATACTTTAAGAAATCTGATACAGTGTAAATGTAGGGCTCAGTGGGCAGAAAAGGTCTACTGTTTTTGGCCAAAGAATTGATGTGTTCAGCCAGCTCAGGAAAAGCTTTGGAGCTGACTTTAGGGAGATTCCCAAGGCACTTGTGTGTATTTCTAAACGCGTGGAGGTCCTGATCCTCAGCTGTGCAGCGGGGTTGTGTTGTTCTGCTCTGCTACATCCAAGACTTGTAATGTCAGGCCAGTCATCTCTCCAGTCAGACTATCTCTGCGTGGTCAGGATTCTTTAGCAAAACATTTCCTGTTTCTCTTTTCAACCCAATGTATTTTCATGGGAAAGGAATACAACCCATCCTAGCATAAATTAAATTGCTTGCTACTCTGTATTGCACAAGAGTGTTGCCCTGTGCACCCATGTCACATCCTCAGTTGAGCACAGTCAAAGCACCTCTTTTGTTTTTCTTCCTTTTATTCTTAGCACAGGCACTGAGGGTTCAGACTTCAAACTTAACTTCAGGTATGGAAGCAGCGTTTGACACAGACCAAACTAGGTTTTGTGATTAGTCTGTGTGCACTGCAATCCAAAATAATATTTTTTGTACCTGCCAGTTGGAAAAAAATATTGAAAAGAGATTCACGTGTTTATTAGCATGTTAGAGAAATGAGCAATTGCAGGCAGATCACACTAAGAGCAAGATACAAGTCTTGAATTAATGATGCAGGCAGGCACACATATTTATTTCAAAAAGGGTCTATATTGGGGAAATGAAATTCCATGTGACTGAACCTGATCAGTTTCTCTGTGTTGTAACTTTCTAACAGTGGAGAGATATAGAAGTAAATTTTATATAAATAGATTTTCATGCCAGGGCACATCTTGCTTTCCTGTTTTGTAGATGTTGTTCAGCTGTATTACTTAAATAAGCAAGGATGTTAATTTAAAACTTCAGGCATACTTGTCTATGAACTCAGAAAAGAGTAAAATGCACTTTCTCTGGAAAAAAATTCATTTGAAATGGAATTTAAAATCTGTCCCCAGTGTAAAGAGGACAGATGTGAAATTTTTTTCCCCAGCTTCTTTCTTTTCTTTGGAGGATTTCTGCAGGAAAAAAGGGTGGTATAAAATTGAAAAAAAATGCATTGCTAAATTCTAGCAACCTATGTCATTGTTTAACCAGTTCCTGCAGGAGGATATAGATCAGTCTGTAAAAAATATATTGACTTTTTTCATAAACAAAGTTCCTAAAGTAAACAAATATTAAAAAAATAATCAGCTATAGAAATGAAATATTGTCTCAAAGAGATGGGGGAAAAAAAAAGGGAAACAGCAACACATGTACTCACCAGAACTTATAAACCCAGGTCTTAAACTTACATTACATGGCAGGTGTTGAACTATATATTGTGGTTTACAGATTGAGCTGCTGCACTGTTAAATACCTCAAGAATATTCTAACAAGAGCCAGTGCTTATCCTGTGTTTCCCCATTAAGAAAAGTCACCTTCATTAGATGACTTCTAAATGGCTCCAAGCCGCTAAAACCAGGGTCAAAGGATCTTAATTTTGTCCCTGACAGAGGAATGTTACTACTGAACATTTTCCCGTAATTAAAACAAAAGTTCAGACTAATGGTTGGTTGAATTTAAAATAATTTTTTCTCTAGTCCTTTTGGAATGTCTGGATAAATAGGCTTTTAATGAAGACCACTTCAGTTGCATGAAATTCCTAGTTAAAACTTGCATTTTTAATGTACCTTTCATGATTTTTAATCCCAGTGTAAATGCACAGAAGAGATAACCTGAGCATTTTTAGTCATTAGTATGACTGTGCTTTTAGGTCCATGAGTAAAATATCTTAAATTTTTGCACTTTCAGGACTTTCTTGGTAAAAACTGTGATGCTTACATATAAATGTAATTTATATTTATTATTATATGCTTTAAGCCTTTTCATCACTTCCATTCCTCACGTCTCCCAAACCATCCCCCTTCAGTCTGTTGTCCAGTACCACTAAAGACTAAACTTAATGCATTTTAAAAAATAGAACCGAAACTGTATCTTCAGTATTTTAATTGAAGATACTCTACAGTTTGTAGTTTTATTAACAGCTGCCAAATAGCTTCTTATCACTCAAAACCCCCATTGCTCTTTTTTATACAACTGTGTATGGACTGCAGAAAAAATAGCTGTAAAATAAAAAATATTAAAGTTATTTTCTGAAACATACATAACACAAAACCTCCTTTAATTATACCTTTAGTAGACCTTCTGTTCAAAGGCCTCATATTCTTATCTAAGTGGCTGCTCTGCTGAATTCCCTCTCAACTGCATAAGAATTATGTATGTGAAGAACACCACTAAGACTGTTCCTCTGATCTCTCCAGAGAGATGAAAGCCAAGAGCTCTAAGGCATGCAAGTGGAATGCTATAAGGGACCAGGAGGCTTTAGTCCTCCTTGAGTCACTTGTAATGCAGAAGTTACACAGCTTCTCTGCAAAGTTGTGTTGTTTTTCAGGAAAAATGAAGTAATTTTGTGTGTATTACTTATAATGCATAAATTTTGACAAAAATCCAGTATGAATACTTCAAGTGACAAAATCTCAAACCTAATTCCCTTGTTAATTCTAATCCTGCAAAGATGTAGCCTTTAATATTACAAACACAGGTCTTTGAGATGAACTGTTACAGGGATGGGAGTCAGAAAATCCAAAATACTAATCTTTCCATTGCCTGACATGCTGTGGAATTAAGAGCTGGAAAAGATGTATTTTGTCAAAAAAACCCCAAAACATCAAAAATGTTTAAAACTAAAATGAAAAAATACAGAATGAGTAAAAATATTTTGTATTAATAATTCAAAAGTGTTTAAAGAACTTGATTCCTTTTGACTGTACTTGCAACTATTTTAAATAATGTAATTTAACAAAATCCATCCTTTTCCCTTGTGGAATTCTGTGTTTTCCCTGAGATTCCTCACATAATACACACAGTTTGAAAAAAGTGCATATTTAGGCATCACTGGAACAAGGAAGAAATGAAAGGTTTGTAGCACTAGCTGGACAGGCCATCTCACTGAGATGTCAGTAATGTGAATAATACACTGTCTCTGAGATGAAGCAGCATCTGTCTGTAGTGACCTGAAATTGTTTTCTCTATGCAGTTAAAAATCTCTGTTTCCTCTGAGATACCCTGGTTGCTATTTAAAAGCCTGCCTTAACCAGGAGATTACATTTCCTTCACAATAATATTAAGGGAATATCAAGGGAGACCTTATCACACTCTGCAACTAACATGAAAAGGAGTCGTAGGCAGGTGGGGTTAGGTGTCTTCTCCCAGCAACCAGTGGCAGGAGAAGAGGACACAGTCTTAAGGTGCATCGGGGAGGTTTAGGTTGAACATTAGGAAGAAGTTCTTCACTGACAGAGTGACTGGGCATTGGAATGGGCTTCCCAGGGAGGTGGTGGCGTCACTGTCCCTGGAGGTGTTTCAGGAAAGACTGGATATGGTACTTAGTGCCATGGTCTAGTTGACAAGGTGGTGTTGGATCATAGGTTGGACTTGATGATCTCAGAGGTCTTTTCCAACCTAGCTGATTCTGTGATTCTGTGATTAAGAAACGGTACATCCATTATCATAGTGCAATCCTGCTTAAAATCCTGGCCACTGTTGAAGGCAACTAGATAAGGCAGGCATGACGTGCCCTTAAAAAAATTCTGGAAAATATGTGGTGATGTATTCAGAAATGTTTTGTGTCTAAAGAGAAGCATTCTTTTACAAGTATTTTTGAGAAGCTGCTGAGTTTAACCTCTCAGTTAGAAGTGATTTGTATGTAGCTATCACCTAGAAAAGTAAATAGGTATTTCTTATTATGACATGTCATTTTTTATGTTACCTGGCAACTCTGTGGAAGTGAATTCATGAAGGTTGCGATGACTGACTAACACAAATAGCACTCCATTGCTTTGAAAGAAACATTCATCTTGAGGGAATGATTTTTTAGAGTGGTATTGTTAAAGATGGCAGCCTGAAATACTGGAGAGTAATCAGGGATACACAATACTTTTGAAGCAATCTTTTGAAGAGGCAGAAATGTTGTCAAGTAGTTTAACAAGCATACGTTTCTAATAGGAAATAGGTTCATAAATAATGACTTAACAAGTTAAGTGATAGCTTTTCTTTGTCTTTAAGCACCACAGATTTCCAGTTTTGAGCTTGACATATGTGAGTGGCATTCTGACCAGCTGGCTGAGCCTTCTCGGTGGGCAGGGCTGCAAGCTGAGCACAAAATTGCCTCCTGTTCCCTCCTGAAGGATTGGAGCAACAATACTGAAGGTAGGAATTAAAGTTAATTCAAAATTACTAGCTGTCATGAAGAATATGGTGCTTTTTAGGGCAAGATGGTGACCCAATGCTGAAACAGAACAAAACTACAAAAAGTAATTGTATGCATTTTGTAGTTAAATTAGCTTTTGATTTGACTATTTAATAAGAGTACCACGAATACACATGCCGGTAAAACATGAAATATTTTAATGTAAGAATTAATGAATATTTTCAAGTAGTCATGAAACATTTTAACTAAGAATTCCAATATAAACCAATAACAGATTTATTCTCCAGTTAATTGTCTTTATGGGAACTGTGTAAGAATTTGGTGAAATTAAATTAAACCCACTTAAGCCAAGTCCTTGTGTGGGTTTTTTTTCTGTCTTGTTCTGATTTTGATACTTGGCAGTTTTACTTGCATAGTAGTATTCCGAACATATAGTCAGGAATTTCATGTTAAACCTTACATTAGGGGAACTGTAAAGAAACAATTATCATACAAAATAGTTTCTTACTCTTTTTTTAAAGTAAAATTTGTCAGTAAAATTTGTCCAGTTGCAATTTTCAGAAGTAAAGAGCATCTCTTGTTTTTGAACTGTGTAGTGCATGTTTTGAAAGCTTAATGGGCATAAATCTCTAAGTGTTCTGATGTGAAATAGAATCATCTTGCCAGGTGAGTGTTTGGCTTGTCTACTGAGACTGCCTTCAAAGAGGTTAAGGGCTAGTTGTAACAGTATAATTTGTGATGTAGCTTTGAAGGACTGATAGTGTGGAGATAACTGCTTGAACTTTGAACCCACAGAAATGGATCACATCTCAGTGATAGAAGCAGAATGAACGCTAGATATTGTTTTCACTTTAGAAAGATTCCTAAAATAAATTTTAGCATACATTTCAACACAGTCTAGTAACTATAAATCAAATTATAATGGAACAGCAGGCAAAAGTGCCTGAGTGTATACACTGTTAAGATGAATTTTTGCATGTATGTACAATGGAGAGCATATAGATTAGTAAAGCAGACTTTTTTCTTTTCCTCCTTAAATGTGAGGAAAAAAAGTCACACAATCGTCCAATTTGAAATTAGACTTTTAATTTGATTTTATTTAAACACCTCCCTGAAAGGTGTTCTGTTTGTGCCATACTTTAATATGACATCTCAAGGGCTAGTAACGGGTATGGATTCCCGTTTTATGGCAATATTGTGCTAACAGAAAAGATACTGAAATTCTGTAAGTGGCTTTCACAGGACTAGGTCTAGGACTAGACTAGCAATGTCTATAGAAACAGATCATATCTGGAAATGTTTGCTCTGTAGGTGCTTGGGCATTATTGTATGAATATGTACAAGTAGCTGAGTAAGACAAACCTGTAAAAAAAACAACTGCTTGGGGACATTCCCTGGGCTTCGTTGTCATCAAGGAAGAAGTAAAATGTGAGAAGAAACAAGTGTCAAAACAACACCTAGAATTTAATTTATCATTAACATTGAAAAGTATTGAAAAATCTGAACTGTGATTGCTCACCTCTCAATAAAGTCAGTATTTCTATTCATGCAGATTTGTTGAGGCATAAATGAAGAGGCTGAATATTAACTAAAATTCTAAAAACTAAAGAAACGGTATGCAAGCTGAAAAAATGCCATGCTTGAGGGCTCAAACTTGCAATTCAAATGCAGCTTGACTAAGCTTTATTTTCTGATTTTGATCAAAGCTTTCGCTTCTATAAATATAAAGAGGTAAGAAACAAAACTATAAAGTTGAGGTATACACAATTATATACATAAAAAAGGGATTGCTTATAGTCTTTGAATAATCCTCCTTCGCCACTATTCTTAAATTTAATAAAATTCTTTCTGTCTTTGGATGACTTTTTTTCTTTGTTCCTTTATTGCTTCTTTTCTCCAGCATTGTAGGTACTTTCTCTATCTATATTTTCCTCATAAATTCTCTAGTGTCAAAAGTTCTTACAGAGGTTTTATATCCCTCTGAAATGCTGTTCCAAAAATGCTTTTTTCTTCTTGTTTTCTTTATTGATATTTCATACATGCAATGTAGTTTCCATACTTCATGTTTACATTGGATTAAGCTGGTTTCCTACATCTAGGGTAACGCTTTAATAAGAAAGCAATGAAACAAATTCTCTGCATAAGAAAAATGAAGATGCAAAAAGAAATCAAAGGAAGTGCCAAGTTTTTAAATCCAACATGTCAGATAAACAGTGATAAAAATCCCTCAAGTTAAAACATGAAAAACAGTGAAATCATTAGATTATGTGATTCTATTTCATTACCTTTTTTCTCTCTCTTTTTGTTTTTACTCAAAGATTTCACCCAGGATTTTTGAGTTCATGAAAATTCACTTTCAAAGAGTAGAAACAATGACAATTTGAGGGTTTTTTTCCTCTAAATGGTTGAGTGGGAGGATTGTTACAGGGCATTGGTTCAGAGACTGAACAGGTCTCTGCTTGGGAAGAGAACTAGCCAGAAAAGGAAAAGTCATGCTCTGTGGCTCAGTTTAAACTGAAGGCTCAGTTTTTACTATAAAAACAGTAGCACAGATTCAAAGTTTTGTCATTTGTGAAATAAAAATCCCACGGATTTAAGTGGGAGTGATGAGATTTGAGTCACAATATGGTTAAGATGGGATGAGTTAGCTAAATATTTACAGGCTTTCAGTTTTCAGCACAGCAGGATACTGGCAGGTTCACTAGCCCACCTCAGCTCTAAGAAGATCCTGGGCCACCTCAGCAGTAAATCGCAAGCTCTGCTTCTTACTGGAGCTCCAGTGTAGTCAGTGGCTGATCTTGCTGCAGGACTCCCAAGATTTTACTTAGGACAGACAAAATTTCCCTTCAGAAAGAAACAAGACTGTTTAGCTAAAACCTGATTAAGCAACTATGTGGAGAAAATAAAAGACCTGTTCTGCCTTTAAAAACAAGGTGAAGTTTGGCACTTCAAAAAGAGCAAGTCGGTACAATTTAAGAGATCAAGTCATAAAGAAGGTCAGAGCATGAACACAGTAATATGCTATGCAGTGTCTGCACTGAGGGAAATTCAGACCTTAAAGAAAAGGTGTAAAGTTTGCAACAAAGGAAAGAAAACTCTTCCCAATACCTTTAATCATTAGAAAGCTACTTGATGAATGTTTTCTAAAAGTAATAATAATAATAAAAGATCCCTGGAAGAGAGGACCACTGTTCTGCTTTTAAATATAGAGAAAGATGGGGAAAAAAAAATTAAAGTCAGTTTTCAGTTTCTTTAGTCTTCATTTCTGAAGCTAGGACTCAATTTGTCTCAAATTGTTTGTGCTGAGAAGTGCTCACAATACTTGTATAAAATGTATTCTCTAAAGAACCCTCAGTATGCTTCTGGGACACAGGATCATTCTGGATGCTTCATAGAGCTTCTGTTTATCTAGTGCTTTTCACTTGCTTTCTCATCTAAAAACCATGTCAGCTCCACTTTACCGTGTTTATAAAGATTCAGGAACTTGAAATGAAAAGGGAAAAGAATGTTAATTATCATTTGACTCAGAAACTAAACTGGGTTGGTTTTATAATGGCATCAAAGAACACTGAAGTTAGATAAAGAAGCAGCAGCATAACTTCCAGTGTTGTTGCATATTTCTCTTATGCACAAGACAGTATAGAAGTGTAGATGCTCTGTTGATATATGTCAAACAGAAAGTTGAGTTAAATCTGTAATACTAGCTTACATCGAGGTTAGCTGGTGTGGCATGAAATTGCAAGCTTAATTCCAATGAATTTGAACCATGTATTTCAGTGTAAACCATTGCCTAACAAAGAGTGAACAGGCAACAGAGGGAAAAGAATGTTATCCCTTATAAAAATGAATATTTTCCTTGTGAAATGACACTTTCTCTCTTCACCTTGTGAATATCTGCATTTGAGATAAGTTTTATTTAGAGAAATGAACAAAGAAACTGCTGACTTAAGACCTTTAATCAGTTCTTGTTTACTGTTTTAATAGCTGCTTCAGAAGGCAGCAAAATATTCAGTGACTCAGGAGCGGGGGGTGGAAAGAGCTGATATATTCAGTAAAAAGTATTTAGGCTTTTTATTTCTGACAACTAAAAGATACTGTTGAGGGGATGGAGTACTCTTTTAGATCTCTGTAGGAGTGCTTTTATAAGGGGCAGTAGGTCAACAAGAGCACAAATTGCTTTTCTGCTTCAGATGGAAAGACAATATTCTTCCAACATTTTGTTGCAGAAATTCTAGCTGAGGAGTAAAGACCTTGATTACACGGTGGAGATGTGACTGCCTCCTGTAGCAATAAGGCAGAACTCCTTTTTTATTTTTTAAGTATTGCTATAAAAAGCATATTTTCTGGAAACCATAGTGGAACTAGGAAGAAAGCCCGGTTTCCAAATTTGTCATTAGGTTACAATTGAATGCTTGTAAATGTAAGGAGGCTGAGCTGAATGTGAGACTTCTGACAACTTTTAACATGAAAAGTAACAACTTCCAGATACCACCAATTGATACAATTTTTGATTGCTGGGGCTATCTGTGAGTAAAATGAAGATACATATGTCTATCTTTTTAATAGGAAACACTTAGATGACATCGAAGTCACATAAGCAGCATGATGATCAGATTCAATTCTTGCTGGGATGGGTCTGTGTTTTAATTACGTGAAAGCAGTCCTTATTTTCATAGACTGAGGAAAAAAAAGTGTTCTGTGAAAAAGTGACCTTTCTCTTCTTTCATTTTTCAGGCCGTTTTGAATGGTTAGAAGCTAACGACAATGCATTATATGAAAGTGCTTATCTAAACAACTCCATGTGTCTTTGCTCCAGCAAGAATTGCCATTTTCAGTTTCATTACTCCATGGCAGACAGCAGTGTCCTCAAGGCAGTACTGTTTATTAATCAGGTAAGAAGAAACATGCATTCATTTCAAAAAGGTAAAGGTACAGCAACACAGGTGTTACTAGACAAAATGCAAGAAGATACACCTGCTACTACATGCCTGCCCCCTGAATTAGTTCCTGCAAAACAGTACCTTGGTACTGTTCCACTGAGCTGTGCAATTACAAAACCTGGGTATTTGCCATCTCAGCCATAAACTAATTTGATGTGTGAATGTTCTGCAATAAAACTTCAAGGACACCCCCGGCTATTACAAAATTAAATAAATTGGGGTTTTCAGGGGAAAAATCTATAGTAACAGCTTTTCTAGCCTTCTTCCTGTTCTAGAAATAAGAAAATAGGTGCTTTTGTCTATGGAGACAGAGAAAAAAAGAAAGTTGTTGACTCAGGATAACTGGAAAGTTCTTGATTAGACACCTGATTTGTTTTGCCCAAGTTTTAGAGTAGTAATTTTCCTATGCTTTTACCTATTAGTAAATAAAACAGCCATGTCAAACTGAAACATAAATCCCAGCTAAACAATGCTATTTCCATCTTTTTCACCTCCCTTGCCTTGTTAGAAGCTTTCTGATGTTCTCTTTTGAAAGTCTGGTTTAATAGCTTAATATTAATGCTTTGTACTGCTACTTAATGAAAGCAAGAGCAGTAGACCTGGTCTCATTAAGTTAATGGCTCTCATATCTTGATTATGGAGTTGAATTCTTATCACCCAACAATACATTTGTATTTAAAAAGATGGATCTACTTCATTCACAAAGATAAGATGCTAAAAACCCCGAAGGGTAACACTACCAAGAGGTCTAAATATAGGAACAGGTAATGGAAATAATTTCTTTCTTTCTCACTGTGTCTTTGAGTATTCATGAAAACAACTCCAGGCTTTTGCTCATGTTTCATTTATAAAAGGGAATAGTTGTATTTTTCTGTGACCCATTACTGTATCAGAGAACTGTAACATAATCAGTGTTGTGGTCAGAATGCATGGAGATCTCTGCCATAGTACTTGCCAATAAATTCCCAGGTATGACACTCATGGCAACCTTGAGACAGAATCTGAATACTGATTTCAGTGGTTCAGCTAAGTAGGATCAGTGGACCCAATTTAAGAGTTTTCTTTTCCTGAAAATAGCGTAAATTATGTGAGCCAAAACCATAAGAAGACTGAACAAACTAATTTATAAACAGGTCCTTACATACACATTAGAAGAATAGTTTTGGTGGTTATTACATCAGGTCAATGCATTGTTTACACAGATTCTCTTATCCCTTTTATGTTTTAGTTATTTAATTTCACCTTCAGTCAGAAGTGTATTTATTGCACATAAGGTTATTTAAAGCTGATGTAAAATTTGCCAGAACAACATTAAGAAACTTCTGGTGATAATTTCAAAACCAAAACCCTACAGACTCGTATTTGAGACTTCTTAAACAGAAAAGAGGGAGAGTTGGGGTTTACACATTTTACTCCTAGATCATTAGGTTGTTTCTGAAAACCAAATGAATCTTCAAAGCCAGCCAATACTGAGAGACAGAAATGAAAGACAAGTGCTGGTTCTGACCCTGGAACACAACAGAGCTGCTGTCCCAGAGGCTGTCATTCAAGATAACCTCTCAATTGCATGTTCCATGCAGTTTCCCTGCACGTCCTATTCCTGTATTTATTGATCAGAACCGCTTGTCTTTGAATAACTTTTGTTAAGTCCCAGCACCAACAGCCTGATGGAAATGGAGACTGGATTACACTTAATGTACAGTTTTACTACTGTTCTTAGAGAACAAGCACCACAGATGTTGCAAATGTATCCCTGGCCTTCCTCACCCTTTTAACAGAGAGAGCAAAGAAAAGAGAACATGTTTTCTAATATAGATATTATGGCATCAGTTGGAAGACGGGGAATCTAGATTGTTCTTGGGTTTAAGAAGGACAGGGAAAATGGACTTCTTTGTCAATAAAAACCTATTGTTTACTTACATTTAACCTTCAGTCCATTATAATCTGCAGCTTTTCCTCTTTTATTGCTGCCTTGGCAAAGTTGCTCTTCATTAAACACTACTGCATTTGACCATTTAATTTTTCTTTCTTAACGGTGATTCATGTGTCTTTGAACTTGGTCTTATTGGTTTGAAACTGGGTTCTGTATACTGAGACAATTTTAAATTCTAATGATGTCCTCCACAGTTCTTGTAACTCCTCCCAAATTAGTGTTATCCACATTGTTTTGAAATTTATTTGTCATTCCACTCTCCACACTCTGAAGTAAGTTCATCAGCACTATAATTATATCAGGACCTGGAACAGACCTATACAGAGCTCTATTATAAATTTCTTTTAGTTTGTAGAAAGCTATTGGCATCTTCTCTTTAAATTAATTTCATATTTCTATTTGCACACCCATGTAATTTCATCTACACCTAATCACATTTTTTTTAAAGAGTGTCTTATGAGATTATGTTAAAAGCCTTTATAAAGTGAAGTAACCTCTACTTTTTCAAGTCTATTTATGATGAAAAAACCCACAAACATGACACTCACTGAATGCAACTCGCTCCTCATTAGAAGCAGCTAATGTAGGTTTCTCACTTTCTAATTCTCTAGCTGCTTACAAGATTGCTATTAGTGACTTTTTCCATTGTCCTAAGAGTTTTTAAGCAACTTGGCTATAATTGCATAGTCTGTATTTTTACCTTAACTGTAATATATGCCCTTTCTTGTCCCAGTTCTCCAGTTGTCCACACATTCTCTTCAGGTTCTCAGACCTGGCTGTTGATAGTGAGATATTCCCTTCATTATGTAACCTTTACTTAAAACTTCCTGATTCCATTCCAATTTCAGTACTTATGGCTTATAGATATTTGTAGCATTATTATTATATTCCAGCTTTGTTTGCACACTCTTTTGACAATATTAACTGTTCAACTAACATAAAATATTCATAGAATCATAAAATATGCTGAATTGGAAGGTACACATAAGGATCACTGAAGTCCAAGTCCTGGCCCTGCAAAGGACAGTCCCAAGAATTCCACCATGAACCTGAGAGTGTTGACCAAATGCTTCTTGAAGTCTGTCAGGTTTGGTGCTGTGACCACTTCCCTGGGGAACCTGTTCAAGTGCCCAGCGTCTCTCTGGGTGAAGAACCTTTTTCTAATATCCAACCTAAACCTCCCCTGACACAACCTCAGGCCATTCCCTCAGGTCCTGTCACAGGTCACCACAGAGAAGAGATCAGTGTCTGCCCCTCCTCTTCCCCTCAGGAGGAAGTTGTCACTGCAATGAGCTCTCCCCTCAGTCTCCTCCAGGCTGAACACATCAAGTGCTCTCAGCTGCTTCTCACACGGCTTCCCCTCAAGGCCCTTCACCATCTTCGTTGCCCTCCTTTGGACACTCTCTAAAACTTAATATCTTTCTCATATTGCTGTGCCCAAAACTGCACACAACAATCAAGGTGAGGCCGCCCCAGTGCAGAGCAGAGCGGGACAATCCCCTCCTTCAGCCAGCTGGTGATGCTTTTCCTGATGCTCACCAGGACACGGTTGGCCCTCCTTGCTGCCAGGGCACTGCTGACTCGTATTCAGGGACCCTGAGATCCCTTTCCCTGGTGCTATTCTCCAGTGTCTGTTCCCCACTCTGTACATACAATCAACAATATTAACTGTCAGATAAATTTTGAAATTTTCTGTGAAAACTGAAACCAAATAAGATAATGTTAACTTCCGTCTATCATTTGCCATTTATTACCTGTTTATTTCTCCCATTAAGTAATGGGCTTATACTTCCTTTTATCTTTACATCTTGTATGGCTTAAAAAACAGGCAGAAACAGACAATAAAAGGTAATTTCAACTAATGTTTATATGTGCAATCATATTTCTACCCTAATGAACTAAAATTTCTCTGGGTGTTCAGCAACACTTGCAAAAACCACATAAGTACACTCCTCTGCAGAAGTCAAAGTTGATCCATTAATCATTGTGGGGGAACAAATAAATCTTTGTTCCAAATTACTCTCTGAAATGAGAGAAGCAGGGACAAAATAATGGGTGTAGTTGCACAGCAGTGCATGTATCTGTAAAGAAATGTAAAAAAAAAAAAAAAAGAAAAAGGTCTATTTCAGCAATGGATTATTTTAGAAAAAGTCGTGATTGTCTCTTCCATTTTTCAAATCTGACTAGTGTTATCTCAGAAAAAAAACATTGCTGGGAAAGGGAACAATTCTTGACCATTTTAGTTTCACAAAAAATTGTTTATTGATAGTAATATATCACAATATGGGGAATAGAGCGAAGGTAACTTGAGCAACTGTTCCCCCACAGAACTGAAATAAATCTTGAAGAAAAGTACTGGAAAAGCAATACCTTCCACATTTTAAAAGAACGCTTTTGATGCCAGGAATATGCTAGAGGTGTTAACTTATTTGTACCAAAGAGGTGGAAGAATCTGACAAACAGGATGAATACTGCAGAGAAATATTGTAAGGAAGGGAAATAACAATATTGGCTTAGTAGAGCTGTGTAAAATCAGAGGGTAAGGTCTGCTGCATGGAATAATAGTCAGCTTAAAATTTTGGTGCACATAATTTGATTACAGTTTTCAGGGTAAAAAACTACTCTAGAAGGTCTGGTTACTAATGTGTGCACAGAAAACTCAAGTTTACTGCTACAAGTTGTTCTTATCAAATTGAATTTGGGAGAAAGGTGGTCATGGGGCTGGGTACCTCAGGTGTTATTTGAATGTGAACAAAATTGTAGTATCCTGGTGCATCCAATGAAATACACAGCAAATGTAGAGTATTCCCAAAAGGTACACAAATGTGTTTGGAGGGCTCATATATGTAGGTGTGGGGCAATACAGTAACTAAAACAGACACTTAACCACAGGCTATGGTTTTTACATACCATGCAGTATGGTTCCTAGTACATCATCATTTTCTGTTTCTTATATATGCCTACTGTAGTCTAATAGATTTCCTTTGGAAGCTGAATTATTTAAGAAAATGAAGAAAGTTTTACACAGAATGAGGTGTCCTCAATATTGAAAGAGTTTTGCTGAATATCTGTTACGTGAACAAGTGAACTAATACATCCCATACTGATGCGGAAGCTCACAGCTGACTTTTAGTTCTGAAATCAAATATGTCATGGGGTTTATCCAAATTTGATCTCTTCTGTAATTTAGTGTTTAGAATAAGGGTATTACCTTGGCCCTGTCTCACAGTTTTCTGATCTTTGAATGTATGTTCACTAGAGATTTAATCTTCCAGCTTTATTGGTATGTCAGAACAGGATTGGTAGTGTAAGAACATTAATTGGCTACACATCACAAATCATATCAGTGTAATTCTGCTGGCACAGACCTTGTAGTCTATCGAGCAGTAGACAGCATCTTTATCCTCTTTTTTGTATTGCAAGACATGAAAGAAGATAACTATCCTTGTCTATAGTATTGATAACATTTCACGTTCCTATCGTAACCCCATTTATTATTCTCCTGTAAGATAAATTGTTTTTATACTTTCAATTTCTCTTCACACAAGGGACTTTCACTTTCTCTTACCCTGCTTCGAATATTTTTCTGAACTGTCACTAATTCTGTAATATCTGTTGTGGAAAAGTTATGACTGGTACTTTGCAGTTTCCTAAAATGAGTCTCAATATTGATATCTGTGATGGTAATTCTGTTTGTATGTATAGCCTATATTAAATTTTTCAGAAGTTTTCTCTGTCCTTCTGGTTTTGCTCTGTTTTGAAGCCGTTCTTGAAAAGATTTCGTGTAGGTACATGAAGTTCAAACTGCTACCTTCTTTTCCTTATACTGGCCTCAGTATGTTCCAGACAGGATCATGACCAGAAGCAGGATGAGCACAAGATGCCAGATTATTGAATCAAAAGGGCTTTCAGTGCTTGCATAAAGGCAGCCTTCCCATATTTAGCAGTCTTGCTGTTATCCTTACGAGGTGAGATAAAAATGGGGATTAAGGTAACTCAGAACATGACTAGAAGTTGTTAGGTTGTACTCTGCATGCTTGTTTTACAGATTTTAAAAAAAAAGTTTTCACACAACTGACAAACCCCAAATTCAGTTCTAAGTAAACTAAATCTAAGTATAACACAATATAAGCAGTTATTTATGAATAGGAAGCTTATGTAGAGAGCACCAGGGAAACATATTGTTAAATTCAGCAATAACATGGCTTAATTTACATATTAATTAACTTTAATTCTACCAAGTCAACTCCTGATAACTATATAAGTCTGTTCAATCACCGTAAACACGTCTTGTTTCCCCCCCTCTCCCACAGACCTCAGAGCAAAGGTCTGCAAAGATTGCAAACAAATATACAAAGCTCTATTTTCTCACATAGAGCAACTTTGTATTGGTCATTTGGTTGGGATATGAAAAGATCAAAAACAAATGGCCCTGATAATTTCTAGAGGAACAAAAAATATCTTTATGACATTGTTTTCTACATTTTACAGGAGGAGTATGTCTTGTGGGAAACCAACATCATGACAAAGAAGGAATGGGTCAAAGTGAATATACAGCTACCAACAGGACTAGAAAAATTAAAGGTATAAATGAAAAAAAAGTGCATGCTCAATTTTTGGAGATGCTTTACTTTATTGTTAATAGAGCTTCCAGGAAAATAAAAAATTGCTAAAATTATATATATCTGCAGGTGCTGAGAGTCCCCCAGAAATGGATTGTAGTCCTTTAGCTGGAGGAGGGATGCTCCCCCCTGGATCCCTTGCCACGTGGTCGCCCAAGCCCCGAGACAGAGCACAGAGACCACAGCAAGAGATGGGCAGGAAAGACAGTTTTTTTCTCCCGGGTAGGGTAAATAAGACTTTGGGACATTATCATATGTCCAATCAGGGGAGCTGAGAACACCTTAGCCACCGCCCATAGGGGCCAGGTTTCACAGCCAGTGGGAAAGGTACAGGGAATTTTGGGAAACTGAGTTTTCCCGGGAAAGGGGGGTTTTACAGTATTACAGGTTTTTTAACACAGGTTTGCTAGCCAGTTTCAGAAGTCCACCTTTGCGAGAACTTCTTCCACTGTACATCCTGAAGGTCGATTGCTACATATATCCTGAATGTCTTGCTGTTTCTTCAATGAGTAAATATCTGGTTGTAGCTCAACAAAATGTCTACACAAACATCACATGCAGAAGCTGCTGGTCTTTAATAACAAGAAAGAAAATGAATACAATTCTCACCTAATTTGGTTAATCATGTGAGGCCATCTCAGGTGTTATCAACTCATTTAAATACATATACACTGTTGTGTGAGATTATGTAAATGTGGGATTTCAGTGAAATTATGTAAACCACCAGTTGAGAGGATACCTCCTCCTTGAGTTTACAGACATAGAGAAGAATGTTAATTTGCAACTACTTAATTCTTACATTAATTTAAAAGTTTTTAAGTAATTTTTCATTTACATTTATTTTTTATAATTCTGTAAATAACCATCATATTTTACTGTATCAACAATCAGTTGAAAATATAATCTCTATGAAAGAACAAAGACTAAGCCTACTGCAGGAATTGATGTTTCGACATATGTTAGAATGAACACATTTCAAGAAGCTAGTAGGTTCTCAGTGCATGTTGTTGCCTGCCTCTCCTTTTCACACAAGGAAAAGTGTGAACAAACAAGCAGATGTGTAACTAGGCTATCTATAGTATCTAAAATAAATAAACAAATAAATAATAACCAAATAAATAAATAAATAGCCTTCAGAAGTTGTATGTATATAAGTAGAGAGCCAAAACTATGTATTCTTGTACAAAGACTGCAAGGATCACTTGTATTTAGGAAAGGAAAGACATTATCTTTAATCATGCAGCTATGTCATGTTTTCTGCACAGCATTGTGCTGCTTGAACCAGTAGAGAATGGAGAGTGTTAGAAGGTTTTTGTGATTATGAAGAAATAGTCTCTAGAGGAAGGAAGATAATGACATATAACGTTGTCATTGTTTAGAAAGGAAAATGTCTCTTCAGATTTCACTCTAACCTAATTCCCATGCTTTGGGGAGTATGCTAGACCCTTCTGCTTATGTCCCAAAAAACAACTGTTCTATTTCCTTCTGTTTTGTCAGGTACTCTTACACTGTGCTTTCTGACTCTTTCTCAGACACACTATGGTCATGTCCTAGCTGGTCAAAACACATAACTCCATTTCTATTTATTCCTCCAGCTCTTTTTCTTCAGTGCTTTCTTTCATTGCAGTCTTCATCTTTTTGATATCCTGCTTGCTGCTTTAACTCAGGTAAAAGAAACTTGGAGAGCACAAGGTGGGGTGATCTCATTGTTTTAAGGCCCAGTGGAGGTGGGCTCCAGCATGGCCAGGAGCAAGAGGTGTTCATCTGAAATTTCATTGCCAAAAATCAGCTTGTGCTAAATCTCCTCAGAGCAAGGGAACTCTGTCAGAGAGAAAAATGCTCCTTGAATCTCTTTATATCAATAGCAGTCATATAAGCCAGGTGAGGGCACAGGCCCAACATTGGTGAGTGACAATCCATACAATTAAAACATTAACATGGTCACTAGCAAGGTTTTGACCCAAGCAAATCAGCCATCACCCAGAACAGCTCCAGGATTACAAACAGGTAAGGACCAACCTCACTGCAGAGACTGCGCGCATCTGTTTTATCTTGAGTGATGGAACAGGGGTGAGTTGTTAGGCTCTGCTATGCCAACTGATGTCTGAGGACAGTCCCCAGCCCATTTTATGCACCTGTGAGTGTAATTGAAAATTTTTCTCTGGGGCATCTGCAAAATGAGGTTATGAAGAGACTTCAGAAGGGAAAGGCATCTTTAGGATATTACATTTCAAGACACCTTTCAAAAGCACCAAGACATTACAGCTTTTTAGCTAAATGCTTATGAGATTATGAGTTTTTCTTTAAAATAGGCTTTTTTTTTTTTTCAAACTTCATTCTTGGAGTTCATCAAACCATTTTAGCTGAAAATTTTCAGAAATTTCAACCTGAGATAATCATACAAAAGTTCAGATTCTGATCTGAATTTTTTTATGGTTTTGTATAGTGCTTTTTACACTTAGAACTGTTTTATATAAATAAAAATCAGTTCATTTCTGTTGTCTGTTAACACAAATATTTTATCTGTAACAATCCACAGCTTATGTTTAAAGGAACACTCCAGAGCAGGGGAGGCTTCATTTGTCTAAACAGCATCCAGCTCTTGGACGTTGCACCATCAGATCCACCAGGTTTCTGCTCCTTAGAAGAATTCACCTGCAGGGATGGGCAGTCCTTGGCACCTGGATCAGCCTGTGACTCCCACCCAGATTGTTCTGATGGCAGCGATGAGGACCCAGCAGCCTGCTGTAAGTGAATCTCATTGTTTTAGAAGAACACTGTGCTGAAGAATATTGTGAATCCCAAAGAGCTCTATACAACAAATCACTGGAAAAAATGTTGTTAATTTCTATGGCTTCTTTTCCCCTGAATACTTAATGACTTCCAGGTTAGTGAAAATGTTCATAGCATTTTCTCTTATGCATTTTTCTTCTTCCCATTGCTTTTTGTTTCTCTGCCAGGCCTCAGCATTATGTTTTAGATCGAGACAGTAATTTTTTTAAAGTGTTTGCTAAAATGCTGTATTTAGCATATTTTTACTTATATGTATTCCCTACATACCACCTTTATAACCACTACTTCCCTAATTTCATAGGGAATGAAACCTGCCTTGGGATTTGTTGTTTGAGTTACTGTCAGAAAATGCATTAAGTGACATGATATTTGCATGGTGATACAAATCACCATACAAATGGGCCAGAGTTCAGAAGCTACATTTTCTTCATTATATTTGCAGTTGAAGGCAACTTTGCTTAGAAGCCACAATTTCTGCTGTACAAACAAGAGTAAAAGAAAATAATTAAAATTACTGGAAAATGTCTATAATAATTCTGAATAATTTTAGATCTCCTTGTGGAGACAACTTCAGAGATCCTATCACTTCTAAAATTAATATTATAGGGTGTACATTTGTATATATATTTGCCTGAAGTAGTAACACTTCAATGTATGTTGCAGATAAAAACTGTGCACATATTTGATATCGGTGATGATATATATTGCTGCTGGGAGGTACCAATTAAAATTTTGTGTATTGCTCAAGATAGCTGAATGAAAAACACTGATAATATTTTATTTTCTAATTGCTTGATGAGACTTTAGGAACTGTTTGTGACAACAAGCTTTTTTTTTAACTCTCAGTCCAAATTTTCAATTTTTTTTCAATTACTTAAATAACCCTATGGGAACTGTCTCTGAAACAAAATATGTGCAAATGCTGAAACAACATTTTAAATAGGAAGGTATACACTCTTTTATCTCTGTGTAGAATCTAAGCAAACATTAAACCCTACAGGGGCTCCCTCTGAGAACCATTTTCCTTTTTTCACAAGACTTGACCCTATGCTGCTAGCTCTGTGTATTTGCTGGTAGGAGTGTGGAGAGTCCTCTTTTGTTCTTTACGAGGAATGGAATGAAACTCAATTGTAGTTTAAAAATTGGACTGTATTTCTCAGCAATTTAGCCATCTCACTTCATAACAATGGGAGACAATTGTGGTGAATAGTGACTGGGAATACAAAAGAATAATTTCAATGTTTAAAAAGAGGATGAAAAATAATTGTCACAGTTGAAGGGTAGCTGTTAACCGTATTGTACAAAGTGAAAATAAAGATAACTTTAAACATTTACAGGTACATCCCTGTGCCTCAGACACTGGACATTGGCACTGGGTGACCAAAAGACTAACAAATTACCTAGATATAGCCAGTATTTTAAAGAAAAATCACAGTGGGACTCTTGGGAATATTTCTTCCATCATGCTGATGTGAATGGGTCAGAAAAACGGGAGAGTGGGCAGAAGAAAGAAAAATCAGAAGTGCCTGGGAGTCTCCAAACTGTTCTTTATGGAGTCTCCAGGGTTCAGGTGCTGGGGCAGAACTCATGACAGGCAGTCAGTGCAAAACCCTCTTCAATTGCTCTGCACAGTGCTCCGCTCTTTGCTGCTGCCTCTACAGTTAACTTCGGTTTACCTATTGGACTGATTTTCCCCTAACTCCCCTCAGTTTAAAGAAAATAGTACACTCAGTTGAACCTGAGCTATAGGGATTGTTTGCTTCACTGCGTTGGGGTAGCCAGAGATTAAAGAGGTATCATTTTGTTGGAGCAGTGCAAAAAAGTATTCTTATCCTCTCAAAAAAGTATGAAGAAAGATTCTTTTCTAAAGTATAAGTAACCCATATTAGTAGCTTATTCCTCTGACTACTGGCTGAGAAGAAAGAAAAGTAAAACAAAAAAAAAAAATAGCTGTCTTTAAAATAACAATAACAATTGTTAAAGTTGGCCTATTTTAATGGATAGTATTGTCTTGGATACTTCATACACTCCTTTTGAGGAAAGAGGACCCTAATGGTGGAATTTAGCTATTCAATGGTTTAGTCATCATAGAAGATTCACCTTTCTAACACTTTCCACAGCTTTGAACAAAAGAGATGCAAAGAAAAAAATCCTGCCTTATTTTTGTCCTTTGTTCCTTTATTCCCATTACATCCATTTTCCACAAGATCTTGAAATTGTCCTCCATGATGTTTAGAGTGCACTATATTTATTCATATTAATTTTCAGTAAAAAAATCTATCTGGTACAATTATGCGTATTTTAGCTTCTATCCTTGAACACACCCTGAGTAGTTTCATTTGATGCAGTGCTCTCGTGTACTGAAAGAGCTGACGGATCTCCAAACTGCATGAAAACAAGGGCAGACAGCTGCTACTTAACAATGTGAAGAATGTCCCTCTTCTCTTAAGAATTTCTTTATTTCCAACTTCCTTATTATAATGAAACAATGTCTCTCTTTGGTCATGTTTACTTAGCATGAATGGTATTTTAATAACACAGTTTATTACAAGAACAAATACCTATATGTTTTGTAATGCTTCTTAATCTTTCTGTTTAATCTCTGCTCATTTATATAAATATGTATTTAAGTATATGGGACTTCAAAGGCTCAAAAAGGAGGAACTTGTCTAGGAAACACTTAAGCACATGAGTAAACACCTTTATTTGAGTAGCTTTGTTGAAATCAATGAATCTAATGAAGTGACAAATTAAAAAATTAATGTTTTTAGTATTAAATTCTCCATTTCATTATGTCTTTTTGAATATTACTTATCTGTGATCACTTCTAAACTTCTTATTTCACAGTGACTGATAACAAATTATCAAAACCTAGTTAATATATTCAGAACAGAAAGTGAGATGCAGAACCTACATCATTTGAAGGACTATAAAAATCCCTTTCATGCCAGTGCCTTTTCTTTACTTATAAAAAACCTTTTATTTCAAACACTATACCTACTATTATTTGACATTATTTATACATAAGATCCACAATACATATAAAAGCTTAATCAGCAGCTACCAATCCTAGCAACTTAGAAAGAAGTCTAGCCTTAAAAAAATTCATTATTTTCAAGTATTGTCACACTTTGATATAGTAGTGTTTCTGGAAATTGCCTCCTCATCATTATTCATGTAAATTCAAAATTATTGTAGGGTGGGGACATCCTACAGCTGTTTCTGAAAGAGCATCACCTTCCATTTAGCCTAATTAGAAGCTTTTTTTAAAACACCTATCTTTTCCTCTTCCGCTTTTAATTTAACCTCTCTAGTATTAGCCTAAAAATTCTCAGCTTTTCATAGGATTTGTATAATATATGAATATAAAATATGTAGAATGAAGGAAACTTGTATCTTTTTAAAGCCGTGTACCTTTTACTGCATTTCATCTACAGTAGAGCAATTTACAATTGCAAATCCTTGAAACCTCCCACAGCAGATGAGCACAGACACAAATCCTTTTACCACCATTCAACTTTAGAGTAGAAAGAGCATTTTTTAGTATGAAACAATTGCGCTACTAACCATTTATGTGTTTTCTGTGACACATTACTGTTCTGAAATTGTCAATATCTTTTCATCAAGATCTTGTATGTGCATGTGGAGAACAAGAAGCTACACCCCTATAATTTTCACAGACTTTATTGCTGAAAAGCACTGTGTACCACTGCCTTTGGGTTTCACTAGAACCACCAGCTCAAAGTCAGCGGAACCTCTGCAGACCAAGGGCTGACATGAGGTTCTCTGAACACCATATGTCTCTTAACTCTAATCAAGGTAACTGAGTCGTTTCAGGAGATGAGACCATCTCACCTCAGGGAGTTATGAGTTATCTGACTAATCATTTATGACATATGGAAGTTCAGGCTAGATGACCTGTGGTCATCTGTGGTGTTTCTGTATGCATCATTTAACAAATTCTAAATAAATAAAACTAATCACAAACTGGTAGGGAAAGTGCACAGAGAGTTAGAAAGAAGGTACATGTGTAACCCTTCCCTTTCCCGAAATTGTTTTAAATGTTAGCCAAAAGTGGCCATTTTTGTTGATGTCCATACAGATAGTTTATACCCTAAATTCCAAAGAAGCTTAGGTGCTGCCACACTGAGTGAGGGTAACAGCCCTTCTCATTCCATTCTCATTACATTTAGTCAGGTAAACACCAACCTAATGGAGACACCGAGTGTCGTCCCCAGTTGTGTTCATTTGATTGAACTCCCAGAGTAGGATTGAAAACCTCATGCAGTTTCAGGCTAGCAAAGCTGAAAGAATATTAATCTGCTGGTAACCCAGCCTAGTTAATGGAACAACTTTGTTTTTCCCCCAGGGAGGATCATGAGAAGCTAGGACAAAGAAAAAAAAATAATTCCATTTTACCTCCCAGTGCTCTTGGAATATGTGTTTTGCTTCCTGTTTCTCTTTGTGTTTGTGTTTTTTTTTCTTTTAATATGTGGAAAAATGGTTTGTATTAATTAAAAAATCTTTCCAGTGTATTTTATGACTGTAGTAAGCTACACTTATTTATTGAAATTCAAGTGTTCGGGGAACATTTTTTTTTCCTGGTTGCATAACTGATATTTGTAGAACCGGTGTAATAATTTGCTCCTTGATTAATTGAGAGATGCTGCTATATCCACATGGAAAAAAAAATTGTCTTGTTATTAAAATGAAAGCAGGTTGCTGTTTCCTTTCTATTTTCCTTTCTGTTTTGCTGAATTATAAATAGATGAATGTACAATGCAGAGAATTGAGTTGTTTTCCATTCAAAATGCTGAAAATCTTTCTGTAGTTTGAATCCAGTGAAATATTCCTAGTGGAAAAAAAGACATAAGCTCCATTGATAAGAGTTGCATTAGGAAGGGACATAACATGTCAGAAAAGAACCTTATATCAAGCTTACTTAACTGTAGTATGACTGCTCAAAAACTATAGGTTGTGCAATCACATATTTTCCAGCTATGGAAAGTGAAATATCATCTATAATCAATTGAAGTTTCAGATAAAAATATAGAAAACAGGCTATGAATAATAAATATTATGCACTGATTTGATGGGAAAGGCACATTTCTTAAGGTTTATTAATGTCTGAGCAATGAAAAAACACACTGAGAAACTGTCTCCCTTGGATTTGTGTTTTAGCCAAAGCACAGAACTTTTCTTTCAAGCTTGATTTAACATTTACAAGCACCTCTTAAGTTTTTAGAACTCAGTAGGGATAACGTTTAAGTCAAACTGTGAACTTGGACAACTGGGTTTCACTCATATTTGGTGTCTAGCTCTTCTTTGACAATGAAGCATCACTTCCAGAAACTACATAGGGTGGAACACTCAGGTTTGGTGAGTGACTCTGGCCCACTGTTGCTGCAGGACTGGATGCTTGTATAGTTTTAAATTTCAAGTGACAGGTGTAATGAAAAAAAAAAAAAGCAACATCTAAAATGTGGTCAACATTATCATATTTTATTTCTTCCCCAGCCAACCCCCCAAACAACCATCAACAACAAAACAACTCAGAAAAATCCCAAAACAACCATCAACAACCAGAAGGACAGAAAAACCCAAAATTGAACCACCGTAAATGTTCTTCCTACCTTTATACTTGTGTTCATACTTGAAAAAAGTTTGAAAAAAAATCACTGAACAAAACCAACTTGGGATTGTGTCTTCCTTTGTGCGCATGTCTTTTTTTTTTTTTTTTTTCCCACTGGTTATATATTCAGCCCAAAATTTGCTACATCTAAAGTGTTAGAAGAAATTGCACTAGTGACTACCAATGTAAGAAATCATTATTTCACACCTTTCTTCCTGTTGAACACCAGGGACAGTGGTGGGCTCTGTGTGATCACACGAAAGATGTTGGTTTTATTGTGATTAGTTAAAAGAAAATCATAATTAAATGATTAGCTAAAAGCAAATCATAATTAAAAAAATACTTCCATGCTAAATACCTTATTGAGCTTATCATTAGTACCATCCTGATTTCTGCTTCACATTTAAACCATTTTTTTTTTTTTCCTACACAGTCATTTATTTATGTCTTTTTGGATATTACTATGCAGACACTGCAGCCAGCTGCTTATGCAGTTCTTTCACAGGGTTTAGGGAGGTCAGAAGAAAGAGATGTTTAAGCAAAGAATGTTTGCCTTTTTGTGTCACATTGGTTCTCTCAAGACTGCTTAGCTAAGGAAAACACAATGCCTAGACATAGTATTAATTACTGAACAGCAAAACAGCTTAGTCTTGGAAATCAATTTGCATATTTGACTCTAATGTACTAGCAACTGAAGTCTAATTTAAAAGCTACTTTGCCAAAAGCATGAGAATTTTGTAGTCAAGTAAGTTAGCCAAGTTTCTTGTTTACCTAAATATCCTGCACTGCACAGAAAAGCATGCACCATTAGATTTTACTGTATATAGTGAAACCAGACAAGAGACACTGATATTTGTGATTTACTTTGTAGCTTAAGATTTAACTGCTCAAATAACCTCTTTATTCCAGGGAGACTTTTACCAAAGAGCTTTGATACCACGGTGCTCAAAGAAAGATGCATTTCTTTTTGATTTTGTACAGTGTGAAAATTGGAGTAATATATATGATGTTGACGGAGGCTGATATGATCAGATGAATGTGCCATGAAAGTGGAAAGTGAAAAATACAGTTCTAAAGTAATGGTTACAATTGCAATAAGTGACCCAAAGAATTAAGCGTATTGCTTTGGAAAGCTGTTCTGGACCAGAAAAAAACCACTCTCGGAGCATACAATTTTCTTAACAAAACATTTATTTGTACTCAATAAATGAAATAGTCTGTGAAATTGTTATACAATTTAAGTTGGTCTAATCAATACCATCTGAGAAAATGGTCTTTTACTTTGCAATAAAAATTTCTAGGAGATCTGAATAATTCATAAATTTAAATCTCATTTTCAAAAATAAATTAGGTGAAAGCTTAATTCATCTTCACTTTCCATGTATTTTAAACTCTAAACACATTTGATTTTCCCCACACATTCATAATTAACTTTCCAGTACAATTCATCTTTAAAACATACATAATATTACTTTCATAATCTATCAGCCTATGTACAGGTCTCACCTTTACTATGATATAGTTTGTTCTCTTGCAGGTAGTTTGCTTCATGGTTCGGAGTTTGCTTAAGAAAGGATGGATCTGCCTTATCTCTTACCCGTATTCTAGAACTTTTTGTCCATTTGAATAATCCGGCAGTGAAATCTATTGGTGCTTCTTTAAGACTCTTGGTACATCTAAATAAAAATAGTTGTGGCATTAAACCACTGCATCAAATTCAGCTTATGGATCTCTTGTTGTTATTGTTCTTACAACAGCTAATTACACCTTATGTGATTTTGAGACTGACCTTTGTGGATGGAGGCCACTGAGCAGAGGTGATGCTGACTGGAACATAACGAAAGAACAGGCTACCCTTGACAGGAAACTCCCTGACAGAGGTAATACAATTAATATGGGCAATGGTAATATTTCTTTCCTTATTATTTCCTCCTTATTTCCTCCTTCTACCATGGGAATTCCTGCTTGTAAATGGCCACAGACTGATAATAAAAACTGATTTGAAATAGATGCTACATAGTATGTACATAGCATGGCTAGTGTGTTACAGAAAGCTCCTCTGTTGGGGATGCTCTTAGCTGGGATGTGGTTACTATGCCTGTGTAACCCTCATTTTTGGCTGGCACAATCAATGACGTAGAGATGCAGTTTTTTGCGATACTGACGTTTGAACTGACAGCTGATTTTTTTTGTGCATATCATAAGCATTGTTTACCCTATACTCACAGAGGGGAGATTCTTGGAAGTATTATTTGGGCAAACTATGACTGTAGCTTTTTGTAGAGGGCAGTTAAAATAAATCCACATTGTGTGGGAAAAATAGAATTACTATAATATCCTTTAAAGAGTTGTTCTTCCTTCAGCCCATATTTGCCATGCAATGCATTCAGCTAGAAAAACAGTTTATAAAAACTGTTTTAAAGTTTTTTTTGTAAATTAAAGTGTTATTATGGCACACTGCATAAATTAAAATTGCTGAGCATGTTTGTCATTGTCAAATAACATTGGCAAGTATTCTGTGACTTTAATTTTATTAAAATGTAACGACTGCACTACTACAGTGGAGATCAGATGACTTTAAAATCTGGGTTACAGTCTAGTGGGCCTTTAAGTTAAATTTATTTAATGATGTATATTATCTGAAAACAGACCTCCACACTTCTCTCCCCTCTTCATGTTAAAGTAATGTGAAATATTAAGTGTTCCACCTCAAGCATTCAAAGGTAGAGCAACTCCAGGGTTAAAATTCCACTGAGCAAACATGAGGATGTGTGTGTGTGCTATAGGATGGTTCCAACTGCACAGTCATGTACCTGTTTTTCCATTAGTGTGATGAAGTGCACCAAAGTTGCAACTCACTTTTCTCAGCAGTTGTTTGATATTTCATTTTATTCTCTCTGTAAAGTGGCACTGGATCTGCATTTTACTGCATTGTCTGTAAAACACCACTGTGTTACAGCTTCCAAACTTCCAAAGCCCCAGAGGATTTGTGTCTTTCTCTGTTCTAGGTGCTGGTGAGAGCTGAGGTGTAATGTGATCATAATGAAGGCTACTGGCAGAAACATCTGTTCTGCAGCCTAAGTAGCGTGTTAAAATTGCCCATATGGAATTATGTGCTTGTGCACTTAAGCTGCTTTAATACCTGAATCATTACAAGTTTGGTTCAGTGTTCCTGCAGGTTGAAGCCTTGAGCAGATCTTGAGGTTACCATGCCCCACCTCTTGAGACCAGCAATGTTGCATTCCCCGTATAAGTTATTTGAAAAGGTATTTCTGAGGTGGTCTTTTACCATTCTATCACTGTGCCTGCTACAGCCACAGCTTTAAAATTAGGATTCCAGAATCTGAGCAAGTTTTTGCCAACATTAAATAAAGGTCCTTCAGGTTGCAACAGTTCCTTGTACTACCACAAAGCATTCGTGTCTCTTCTCTCCTGGGGAGGGCAGCAGCAAATTTTGATTAATTGAGATCTTAACAAGGTTACTGGCGGGCCTCAGCTGCAAATTAAAAGAGGGTCCTTTGAAGTACCCTTGCATTCCAATGAGGGGAGCTTCCCTCGAACTGCGAGCGCAGCATGTCTGTTTGTACAGGGAGCTGTAACGATCCCCTCTTTGTGCCAACCTTGCTAAAGCAATGCAATTATTCACGTGGGGCTGGACCTAACCCTCTGCTTTATTATGCATCCATGGGAAACAAATGGCTAAGGAGTATGACTGTGGCAGCACAATAGCTGATTTTCCAAGATGTAAGGCAATATGTGTAATATCAATGTGCAAAAAGACTGAGCCTTTAGTGTTGTTTTGCATAGACTTTCATGAAAAAGTCTCAGTATTCAGCAAAGGCAGCACTGACGGCATTCAAAATATGCTGCTTTAGGGCCCCTTGAAAATGTTTATCCTTCCCTACCTTTGTCTGAAGCACATCTGCTGTAGTTCAAATCCAAACGCAGTTCATTTGCCAGAGTTCAGATTAGATCTTTAATTAAGCTTTCATCCCCACTAGCACAGACAACAATGTCAAGTCTGTGGACCCCATGAGAAAATATAGCTTATTCCATTGGCTCCTGGGGTCTGCAACATTGTTAGCATGCTTAAAACTGGCTGGGCTGTGCTGAGAGTGAATACTGTACCCTAAAGGAAATAATTTTTGTTTTAAATTCTGTTTGAAACATTATTTAAGCCAATTAAAATGTGTCCTTTAGGGATCTCCACTGAGCTCTGTGCTGTTTGATCTCCAGGGTACTCTGTGTTGCAGATCCTTTGCTCTTCCCAGTCCATGCTGAGAGCGGATGGGCATCATGCAAAGGTCGATGGGAAGTAGTTGTAGTATTTGGAGGTTGGCGATCTTAAGTTTTTGCTTGAAGAGAGCAGATAAAAATAGTTTCAGTGGGTTTGCACAGTAAAGCCCTCAGAGAAGCAATATGTGAACTCCTTTTGCAGGGCTCCATATCACCTCCTCAGGTTTTATTGCTTGCAGACACCACGACAGGGTAACCTGAGCAATGGCTGCCACCACAGCCTTATTTCCTTCTCCCTCTCTCATTGTCTTTGGAATCGGTCATGATAACTTTGCAAAAAGGAAGAGGCAGGAGCATTTAGCAGTTGTGTTTTGCCTTTGCCCACTTGGACACTGGTGCAGCCTTTTACAACACCCTCCACATTATCCACAGAGACTGAACTGATGGCAAAGTTGTTTCATTTGTTTTCATCTATGTGCCTCATGGAGCGTACAGTTACCTCTCTGAGGTAGCTATTTGCCATTGGAGCATATCTCTCATACTTGTTTTAAAAAAATCTGGTTTTAGGAGCATTCATTTACTTCAGTGGATCACATCAGACGAACACAAAGATGGCCATGTCTCATCTGGGGAGCCCTTTTCTTGTCAAGCTGTCTCCTGGGCTCTCCTGCTGTCAGGTAACAGTTTGATATTAAGTGTCCCCACATTTGTAAGCTATCCCTTACCTGATGAGCAGAGATGGTATTGTTCATGCTGTAAGTGTTGCTGCTGAGGACTCCATTTGAAGACCAGTGGAAGGGGTTACAGGCTAATTCTTGGGAGGAGGGAGGTGCAGCTGATGTTTTACTGCTTTGCTGCCAAATTTTTACATCTGATTGTTATTATTGTTTCTAAAGCACCCAGTAGGGGACTCAGATTTAAGGATAGCCATCAGGATTTTGTATGCTGTGACAAATCTATCTGGACAACAATAAATAACAGGGCCGTATCAAATATCCACTCTTGTCTGTAGGCAGGAAAGTCACATACACAGTGTTCCATAATAGGAGACCTATGGTTTGAAGTTACTATACACATTAGCTATGTTGGTGTGACCAGAGAGAATTCACTACCGTGCTCCAGACATGTACTAAATTTTAATTGACCGTTTGAGAGGATGTTTTTTAAGCTGATTAGTGCAGTACTCGAGAGTTACCTTGAAATGATTTTTTTGTCAAATGTCTTGTGGCTCTGCAGAGGAATGCAAAAACAACCAGCCAGGATGGGACTTGATCTGAGAAACTAGAAAGGTACCTGGAAAAAAATGGATCAGAAGAGCCAAAAAATACAGAAGTAAAAGATGAAAAATGAAAACACAGTTTTATAACTAGAGTGTTGTAATTTTAAACAAAACATGTATTTTTAAAGCAGAATTTGAAGAAATATATTAAATATGTACAGCATCTAGTCACTGCAAGAAAACATTCCCAACTGGATTGACTACTGAATAAAGTAAATAGATATTGTAAAGTTTTATAAGGTTTTTTGGTTTTTTTTTTTTTTTTTTTCCTGAGGCTTTTTTTTTTGTTTTCTATTCTATAACTTTTCAAAGCTTATGCCATACTGGGGAGAAGCTAAGTTGTGTAGTTATGATGTTAATTTTTTTCTGCTACTGCATAATGCCTTCTGATTTAAAAAATCACAGAGAAGAAAGGGAAAGGACAGAGAAAGCTTGCCAAAATACTTTTATTGTGTTCAGTGGCAAAAGGAGGCTTTAGAGAAACACAATAAAATTTAGACTGGTTGCTTAATTTTTCAGACTCAGTGTAGAACAGAAAATGTACTTGCACTTAGGAAAACTTTTTTCAAAAACAAAAATGTCAGAAAAGACGGAACTGCACTTAGAAGGCCCAACAAGTAGCAGAATTTTATTCCAGCAGGATCTAGGCTTCTTAGGTTTTATCTCATGTAAGGGACCTGAAGCAAGTGCTGGCTTAGCTAAATCTGTTTTACTTGAAACTGTAGCTGACTTGGACTACATATATCAGTGAGTTACCAGATCTCATCTGAATAGTTTCAACTTTCAGCTGAGGAGTAGAAACCTCTTAAAAAATTTAAGAACAGGTCCTTGCTATTGTTTAATGCAATTTCTCAGTTATCAATCTTCACATGGCTTTTTAGTGTTGTAAAGCATCAGAAATTAAATAGATGGAGGATAAAATCAAGCAGAATGCTGTTGCAGGGAACTTGTAAGGCCCCACAGCATCCCATGGAAGCCCTGCAAGTTGCATTACTCCTGGGACACCCAACACACTTTGTATCCACCCTGCATTGTTTAGGCAGTTTCATCTTTCTTTTGTAGACTTTGATGATGAGTAGATAATGTAATCTGCACCTTAAAGGTGCTTATCTTAGAAACCTTTAAGGCATACTGGGCATAACTGATATGTGAATCAATGAATTATTCTGGTTAGATCTATTTCAGAGTTTGGTCTGCATTCAAAATAAACACAGTGGGGATACACATATTTTTCTCTAATTCAAAGGCAGAAAAGAAACACTTTTTATTATAAGTATGCATGTGTTGAATGCATTCAAAGTTCTCAGATTCAACAAAATCTAGAGCAAGTTCTTACCTAGATATATGCATCTGAAAAGAGAGTGTTTGCAAAGCCTGGCTTTCTGCCACATTTTCCCTGCAGACTTTTATTTCTGGGAGAAAGCAAGGAGTAGGGGTTGCTCATTAGGATGTGTTATGTTCTCTGCGTATAAATGTGAGATGATGCCCTCTGTTAGATGTCCCACTGAGAGGATAAAGGATCCACGTAAAGAGATCTGTGTTTATTAATAGCTTTACAAGTTCTTTGGCTCCACTTGTTTAAAAAAAAAAAAAAAAAAAAAAAAAAAAAAAAAAAAAAGGGGTGAAAA